>JAQFVV010001122.1:0-108502 GCA_028023455.1 Epiperipatus broadwayi
AGTATATGTCCAATATTTTCTGTACTTCCTTTTATACAAGGAATACAAACCCTAATAGTTGTTTCTTTCTCTTTTTCCTTATTATTTTGATTGCTTAGGATTTGACTTAAGGCTTTGTGTATTGCTTTATTATTATAGCCATGCTTATTTATTTCATCTTCTAGACTTGATTTATCTGAAAGAAGGTTAATAACTTTAGGTAAAAGAGTTTTTCATACAGAAAAACCTTGAGATGGATAATAATGTAATGAATAGTTTAGACATTTATCAGAGTGTACAGATTTTTTGAAAATTAAAAAATATATAAGATTGTTTTGTTGCTTTTCTTGGTGACTAGTACATCAGGAATAAAAGTTTCTTATCAGTTTTTATTTCCAGTGAAAATTTAATATTAGTATGTATTTTGTTTATATTGAGAGAAATATCATTTAATTAGACTTATCCACGTTATCATATGTTAAATGCATTTTCTATATATTTGAGCCTAAAAAGAGATATTAAAAGGGCTGACTCAAAAGCATTATATATTCTATGAATAAATGAGCTATCACCTTGAGATTGATGAGCTTATCTGCTAGCAAAAAGCTGCTTTTAATATTTTCTATTATATTTAATTCAAAGACAGTGTTTATCTAATTTAATAATATGGTCTAGTAAACATTGCCTTTCAAATATTTATTTAATGTATAATGGATAATATTATAAGCAACCTTTTGGGGTGTACTCATCATACTCAGGTATAATAGCGGCAATACTTATGAAATATACACAAGTTTGTGCTTTAGTGTCAATATTTTTGAAATCTCTTGTTTGTTTCAGATATATAGAAGATACATTTATCACCTGGCAATATGATAAAAACAAATTATTTATAAACAATATACATCCTATTATTAAATTTACAATAGAAACAAAAATTGATGGAAAACTTCCTTTACATGATGTACTTATCACCAAAAAAAAAAGAATAGTCTTTTATTTTTTCAATTTTCAGAAAATGTACACACACTCACAGATATTTACAAATTTCATCACATCATCATCCATATCACATCGTTTCTATAGCAAAAACTCTTTTCCCTAAAGCTACTAACATTCTTTCAAATAAATCAAATATAGGAGATGAAATAAATAAGTAACGCCCTATTAGCTAATAGCTATAATAATAATATAATACACCAAGCCTTAATTCAAGTCCTAAACAATCAAATATGAAGCAATAAGAGGAAGAAACAAGTGTTAAAAGTATTGCTTGTATAAAAAGAACTACTGACAATATTGGACTTATTCAAAAATATTACATTATAAAGACATATTCTATCTAAGCATAAAGATAATTCCGTTTAAAGCTCATTGAGTTTATGACATTTTATGCAGCATTAAAACTTCTTATGGGAATAAATAATCATCACATCAATGCCTGAAGAGATGAATGTACTAATGCAGTTAAGAAACACTCATTATCATCACCATTATCTCTCTATGCTATAAATACAGATTATAATTTTGATTTTTTAGTATGAGACACTATCCAGATGTGATACAATCCAACAATATCAGATTAGAGAAGCCATTGAGATCTTTAAAAGGACAAATTGTGATAGCAAAAATGATGATAGCTGCAGATTAGCTTCTATTTGAAAGAATTTTTTTAAAAATTTATAATGTAAATAATCTCCTATATTGATGATTTCATTTTCTATTAATAAAATGTTCATTATTAATTTATGTCAATGTCTATAGTTCTCCTAAGATTATATTCATAATATTTATTATTCAATTGATGACCAGTGCAACCTACCCAAACATTGGTATATATATATATATATATATATATATATATATATATATATATATTTTTTTTTTTATATATATATGGGGAGAGAGAGAGAGAGAGAGAGAGAGAGAGAGAGAGAGAGATTTATACAATTATACACGGATGTCCCTGTATAACATTTCATTTATATAATTGTAGCCCATGAAAATGTTCATATATATATGATAAACAAAAATGCAAGTTAAAAAACTTGCTAACGCTTGTATTTATGTCCACAGATGGCGTTCTACCAAAAACGCCGATCAAGCGTATGTTTTGTTTACATAAATGTCAGAGTAGTTAGTATTCACTATCTCTAACTATAATTCCACTTTCAGATCATGATTTCAAGCTATTTGCTATCGTCAGTGAAAGACAGGAATAAAGAAACTAGATCTAAATACAAACCCTGAGCGTTTATGAAACAATTTCTATTCAGCTTGCAAGCGTGAATTTTTTAGACACGTAATGTCTTCAAACTCAGCATAGCAAACCAGATAGCTATATGGGTCTGATCTCAGTTCAGCATCACCACATAGTAGAAGCCTTGCAAGAAAGACCTCAAAGGTACATTTATGATAAACAAAAATGCAAGTTAAAAAACTTGCTAACGCTTGTATTTATGTCCACAGATGGCATTCTACCAAAAACGCCGATCAAGCGTATGTTTTGTTTACATAAACGTCAGAGTAGTTAGTATTCACTATCTCTAACTATAATTCCACTTTCAGATCATGATTTCAAGCTATTTGCTATCGTCAGTGAAAGACAGGAATAAAGAAACTAGATCTAAATACAAACTCTGAGCGTTTATGAAACAATTTCTATTCAGCTTGCAAGCGTGAATTTTTTAGACACGTAATGTCTTCAAACTCAGCATAGCAAACCAGATAGCTATATGGGTCTGATCTCAGTTCAGCATCACCACATAGTAGAAGCATCTGCAATCTATATCATTGCAAGAAAGACCTCAAAGGTACATTTATGATAAACAAAAATGCAAGTTAAAACTTGCTAACGCTTGTATTTATGTCCACAGATGGCGTTCTACCAAAAACGCCGATCAAGCGTATGTTTTGTTTACATAAACATCAGAGTAGTTAGTATTCACTATCTCTAACTATAATTCCACTTTCAGATCATGATTTCAAGCTATTTGCTATCGTCAGTGAAAGACAGGAATAAAGAAACTAGATCTAAATACAAACTCTGAGCGTTTATGAAACAATTTCTATTCAGTTTGCAAGCGTGAATTTTTTAGACACGTAACATTAAACTTTGGTTTAAATAATTTTATACAAGATCTTGGAAATGAATTGCAATAAGTGAACATTATTAAATTACATTATCCAACTGTTTTTTATAAATCGATTTATATCCGAATTAGTGTGTGTTCTCTCCAGTTTATTTAATTAACAATTTAATGTTAAATATTTCAATTTGTTAGAATAAAAGATTTTACTTTTATCAACCTTTTTCATTGTGCATTATTAATAATAGTTATTATTATTAAATTTATTAATATTCGTTTATTGATATTTAAAAATATAATTTACCTTTGCCAATATGTTTAATAAGTTCCAAGAATAATAATATTTAGGAAATAATGCTCATTCACGGTAAAATATAACACCGATTACTTTTAAAAGTATCTTTTCTTTTTAATTTATAATTTGCGAGATGTTATATGATGTTTTCAGTGGGATCTTATAGGATCCTGGCGCCTTTCAAATAAATTAAAAACTGATTTCGTCGATAACGTAAATCATAACTATTACTAGGTAGAGTTGATCAGGAAAGATAGTTATGTTTTTTAGAAATAGAAATGAAACTTTCTTCTTTTTTGCATAACTTGATCAACTCGTGCATTTTATAATGCGTATAGAGACCTAGCAAAATGGAAAACGTTATAATATATTGTAACGATCCGGACGAAGTGGTAGATCGCATCGCACCGCACCGCACTACCAAAGGGCGCCATCTAGGCATTTGAACCTAGAAAAATTTATAAAGTAGGCAGATACGCGCTGTTAGGATTCCACTTTATTTACATATTTAGATCGTTAGCCCATTGTCACTAGCTCAGTGGAATAGCAGAGATTTAATAATATCATTTACTAGTATATAAAAGAATAAAGTGAGCCACTGCCAGTAATTATCATACAAACAGATTTATTGATGCACATATATATAAGGTTTAAAATTATTTTAGTGATTTACATTTAAACATTTAACATTATTTTTAACTTTGATTTTACTTTAATTTACATTGAGTTACTATTATATTATAAATTTACATTTTTAATCAAGTTCGCACAGATGGGATTATATTAACCTGTTTAATATGTTGCTATAGATCGGTTACATAGATTTCAACGGTCAAAAACATTTCAAAGTAAACATAAACGATCAAAATACAAAGTTATTGATTACTGACAATTGCAGAGGGAAATATAAGAAACCCTCTAGTATTCATCGTAAGATACCTGCATCGTCACCAATAACTTAAAAGACATCCGAATAAATACCTTTTAGATACTCACCGTAAGGTATCAGTATTTGTCGAATGTCTAAATATTTTGATCAAATATGGAAACGCAAACATATTTAACCGATAGCCAATCCATGCAAGCGTCTATAAACAACTTAAATTTAATAGTTTTATAGGATCGAGCCTGAATATACTATATAGATTTGCATTCGAAAATAAAATATTCTATCCCTATTTAACCCTAGGCAACACATTTCGCAATCAACCGGCGCCAATCCATCTGATACATTCATGTATTCAATGTAGCATGATACGACAACACAATTATATTGTCAGGAATGTACATCTGAACAATATGAAGAAAGAAAAACGACATTGACTCTCTACCCACAGGAATGTGACATCTGTGGGCAAGTAGATCAATAAACTAAAAACTCCATAGGAATGGGCTGCGGTCTTCTGCCGACTTACAAACCCATCCATAGGCAAACAGAGGGTGTGTGGCGTATTTTATAATCCTGCCCGTAGCGGATCTCATGGCTACACCTACTAATTACATAAATATATCCAATCCATTGAACCAATTCAACCACGAAATGAACAACCCAAGATTACCCTCCCTTAATTATCTTTACAAATCGATACAGCCATTCACGCCCGACTCAAGTTTAACATTTTTTTATAATTTATTTAACGGAAAACAGAAATCATAACAACTTAAAGAACAAAATTAAATAAATAAATAAATAAATGGAAATGATTTTACAAATTAAATACATTAAATAAAATTATAACCAATTAATAAATATTGTTAGTCAGATAGAATAATATTAAAATCATTTTAAATATGAAAAGTTTTTAATTTACTGTTCATAAATTTTAAAGTTCTTACGGTTATTGAAATAGTTCATCCTATTATATTCCTGGCCGTTTAAACGTGAATTTCCACGTCGTCCGAAGATTAGTATCCGGTTGATTTATTTATTTATCCTTTGGAGATTTTGTTTTTCGTGTAGTTGGTCCTCATTGTATAAACGATGGCCCATTTTTTTTCTCTTTCTTAGCAGAACTGAAGGGATTGAAGCTGTGCGTCTTTTTCAATCCCCCCAGCGCTAACACCTAGCTGTTACATCGTCAATAATCAATCTATTTCCAGTCACTAGTCACTGCTTTCCAAAACGTGTCCTTTTTATATTTTTGTCAAAGGATTGAATTAACATTGCGTCATGGATGTAATGATCCCCTCGCTGAGGTCCGACTTCCCAAATGGATCTCCCTCATTGGCTAATCCGTCTCTATTGCCTTCTTTCTATCTGACTAGTGTTTTTACATTTAAATGCTGAAGGCTGGTTTACATTTAACTAATTAACAATCATTTCCATTTCTGATTAATTAACCTGTTTTCCAAATCAAAAATATATTTAAAGATAAATTTAAAGATATAATTTCATCTCCAAATCTTTTTAAAATTTAGTTTTAAAATACTTTTTCTTTAATAAAGTTTTATTTTAATAATTTTTCATTATCTGTGCGACTTAATATATAAGAGTTTAAGACGATATTTTAATTTCAATTTTTAATTTTTAAAGAAAGTTTTTAAATGCGAACTTTTTATTTTAACTTGTTTAATAATTATATATAAAAAAACAATGTAACGAACGTCTGTGCTCGTTACATATCAGTAAAGTTACTTAAAAAAAAAATGATCAAAAAAAAAAATATTTTACTTAGGGTTAGTAATTACGGTATTAACAAAATTTACAAACATTCGGTTAATAATTTTACAAAAAACTCTATACAAAAAGAAAAAGAAAATGTTGACCATCGCCTACCTAAGGACCATTTACGTTTACACCTCCTCCCCCCGAGAATTCTATTTTATTTTATACATTTTATTTTTACTCACGGCATGACAAGCAAATTATTTAAATTATTTAGGAAGGTTGCATTGAAGTAAATATATTTTGAAAGATAAGGGATTTATACGTGTATATTTGCAGCACAATTATAACTACCACCAACTTATTTATGACTGATTGAAATGCATAAATAGGATTACACTGACGTAAATTCCCAACGGTACTCATCGTAAGGTACCACATTTCGATCATAAACTTCCGTGGCTGTGCGCCTATACACGTTAACGCATAAATATATATTAACAAAAAAAACATATCCAATGCAACCTTTTGATTTTCTTTTTAATTTACAAAAATTAGTTTTAAAATTATTTTATACTTTCTCGTATTTAATATATATGCGCAATTTCTTCCTGGCAGTGCTTTTATAAAATTTAAAAATATCCGACTTATGTAAGCAGATAAAACATTTATTTCATTTTGACAAAATTTGCTCAGGGTATTTGTGGTTTATTAAAGATCGGCCCAGTTGGTTGCGCCATTGTAACGATCCGGACGAAGTGGTAGATCGCATCGCACCGCACCGCACTACCAAAGGGCGCCATCTAGGCATTTGAACCTAGAAAAATTTATAAAGTAGGCAGATACGCGCTTAGGATTCCACTTTATTTACATATTTAGATCGTTAGCCCATTGTCACTAGCTCAGTGGAATAGCAGAGATTTAATAATATCATTTACTAGTATATAAAAGAATAAAGTGAGCCACTGCCAGTAATTATCATACAAACAGATTTATTGATGCACATATATATAAGGTTTAAAATTATTTTAGTGATTTACATTTAAACATTTAACATTATTTTTAACTTTGATTTTACTTTAATTTACATTGAGTTACTATTATATTATAAATTTACATTTTTAATCAAGTTCGCACAGATGGGATTATATTAACCTGTTTAATATGTTGCTATAGATCGGTTACATAGATTTCAACGGTCAAAAACATTTCAAAGTAAACATAAATGATCAAAATACAAAGTTATTGATTACTGACAATTGCAGAGGGAAATATAAGAAACCCTCTAGTATTCATCGTAAGATACCTGCATCGTCACCAATAACTTAAAAAGACATCCGAATAAATACCTTTTAGATACTCACCGTAAGGTATCAGTATTTGTCGAATGTCTAAATATTTTGATCAAATATGAAAACATGAAACATATTTAACCGATAGCCAATCCATGCAAGCGTCTATAAACAACTTAAATTTAATAGTTTTATAGGATCGAGCCTGAATATACTATATAGATTTGCATTCGAAAATAAAATATTCTATCCCTATTTAACCCTAGGCAACACATTTCGCAATCAACCGGCGCCAATCCATCTGATACATTCATGTATTCAATGTAGCATGATACGACAACACAATTATATTGTCAGGAATGTACATCTGAACAATATGAAGAAAGAAAACGACATTGACTCTCCACCCACAGGAATGTGACATCTGTGGGCAAGTAGATCAATAAACTAAAAACTCCATAGGAATGGGCTGCGGTCTTCTGCCGACTTACAAACCCATCCATAGGCAAACAGAGGGTGTGTGGCGTATTTTATAATCCTGCCCGTAGCGGATCTCATGGCTACACCTACTAATTACATAAATATATCCAATCCATTGAACCAATTCAACCACGAAATGAACAACCCAAGATTACCCTCCCTTAATTATCTTTACAAATCGATACAGCCATTCACGCCCGACTCAAGTTTAACATTTTTTATAATTTATTTAACGGAAAACAGAAATCATAACAACTTAAAGAACAAAATTAAATAAATAAATAAATAAATGGAAATGATTTTACAAATTAAATACATTAAATAAAATTATAACCAATTAATAAATATTGTTGGTCAGATAGAATAATATTAAAATCATTTTAAATATGAAAAGTTTTTAATTTACTGTTCATAAATTTTAAAGTTCTTACGGTTATTGAAATAGTTCATCCTATTATATTCCTGGCCGTTTAAACGTGAATTCCCACGTCGTCCGAAGATTAGTATCCGGTTGATTTATTTATTTATCCTTTGGAGATTTTGTTTTTCGTGTAGTTGGTCCTCATTGTATAAACGATGGCCCATTTTTTTCTCTTTCTTAGCAGAACTGAAGGGATTGAAGCTGTGCGTCTTTTTCAATCCCCCCAGTGCTAACACCTAGCTGTTACATCGTCAATAATCAATCTATTTCCAGTCACTAGTCACTGCTTTCCAAAACTTGTCCTTTTTATATTTTTGTCAAAGGATTGAATTAACATTGCGTCATGGATGTAATGATCCCCTCGCTGAGGTCCGACTTCCCAAATGGATCTCCCTCATTGGCTAATCCGTCTCTATTGCCTTCTTTCTATCTGACTAGTGTTTTTACATTTAAATGCTGAAGGCTGGTTTACATTTAACTAATTAACAATCATTTCCATTTCTGATTAATTAACCTGTTTTCCAAATCAAAAATATATTTAAAGATAAATTTAAAGATATAATTTCATCTCCAAATCTTTTTAAAATTTAGTTTTAAAATACTTTTTCTTTAATAAAGTTTTATTTTAATAATTTTTCATTATCTGTGCGACTTAATATATAAGAGTTTAAGACGATATTTTAATTTCAATTTTTAATTTTTAAAGAAAGTTTTTAAATGCGAACTTTTTATTTTAACTTGTTTAATAATTATATATAAAAAAACAATGTAACGAACGTCTGTGCTCGTTACAATATATATATATATATTGTAAACTGCCCTATTCATTGCTACTGAGTTCAAACCCTGTAACTCAATTAGCAGATAAGGCAGAGTAAAATAATTAATTTCTCTAATTATTATTATTAAAAAAAGAAATAAATTGACACCTATCAATTATATTTCCTAATCTTCTTACTTGGATACTATCTCCATCAAGATCAGCCAAGCTTAACCAAAATTGGGCATTTTATAAAGCCAAAAGGCTTTAAATGCCACTTTCATAGAAAGATGCTTGCTAGATCCATATTGAAAGATACAGCCAACATTCCCTTACAGTTTATTTCATATGCTAGTGCTATTATTCTAATTCTCAGGGTGGAATAGGCTATCTTACAATAAACACAATATCATTCATATGAACTATGGAGTGAGATGAGTGAAACGTTGAACACCAGTGCTTGATTAAATATAACAAGAAACTTTTTTTAATTAGAAATATTAAACGAAACCAACAAAAATTACTTATAATAAAAATATCACAAAAAAAAAAAAAAGAATAAATAAATAAATAAATCTAATCTATAATACATTAATGCGTAATAGAACGCCACCTCCCTTATAATTCATTAGTGCGCAGTAAGAGAGCACCCCTCCTTTCTATTGGTTTTTTACTGTATGCACTCTAACCGCAACTTATTTTTTTAAGTGTCATAGCATCGGTCGGGACGCGAACTCGCAACCCGGGCAACTGCCTGCAAGAGCAAAGCAGTCGCGCTGACCTCTCGACCACCAATGCAAGACAAAACTTTGTGGGCATATAATACGCATATATAAAATAATAAACATATATATAATAACCATGCTGACAGATGATATTACACCAGGAGGAAAAAAAAAAACAATATAACAGCGGGATATATATTTCAATTCATGTTTTCTATACATAAACAAATAAATACAAAAAAAATATATACATCTATAGCTAGCTCTATACGCATACATACATTTGTATACGTGTAGTTTCATTAAAAAAAATATGCATCCTTATCTAATTCTATACGCATACATATATACATTCGTATACATTTAGTTTAATTTTGTTAAGTCATTAATTTCTTAAAGAAATACAATATATATATCGTCATCTAATTTTATATGCATACATACATTCGTATACGTATAGCTTAATTTGGACAAAATATTAATTTCTAAAATCGATATATTTAAAAAACAAAAAACATAAAAAAAAACGAAAAAAAAAAAAACATTAGTAATAACTTTAAATATTCTTTTTCTTACTTATATCAAGAGAGGGACGGCGGATTGCACACTTAATTTTTGCTCTCCAAATAGTTCAAAGACTAATTAGAAATAATCATTCATAGGAGACATTCCAAAATGCTGATTCCTATGATGCCTATTTCCCCTTTTTCTCAGCTAAAACGAAATTTCCCTGGTATGCTCTTACTTATATAGCTCTATTAAAATGTGCGATAGAAAATAGGAAAAACAGACGATTTTATTTCAGTACATTTTATAAAAGTTAGTCCGTTGTTGCCATATTTAATCACTTAGTACGTATTAATCTGTGTTATGAGTTCTTAGTTTTAGAAAAGTCACTAAATGGGGGAAGGGATAGTCATTTTGAAACTACAATTACAATATGTGATTTAATCTATATAACGGTGAAAAACAATTTCTTGAACAAAAAAAAATGCAACAAAGTAATATTTCCATCTTCTCTTTTAAACTTACTATAATTCTATTTAATTACTTACTACGTATTAATCTATGATATGAATTCTTATTAGGTCTGTTACTTAAACAATCTTAAAATATTGATACCATTTATTACGTTTTGATTAGTGGGGAGGGGTCGGTAATGATTGCTTTTTGATTATTTAAATATTACTGCTCCATTTACATATGCATTAATTTGAAAGCCAGAGAACAATTAATTGCTTTTCTATATCAATTTAGATGCATATTTATGTTTAAGGTAAATAATTTGATCCCCGCTATTTTTGGCCGCCATGCTTCCTTCTGAATGTCCAGATTGTAGGGGGGGGACTGTTGATCCAATTTTTTTATAGTTTGCATTTTATAGCATTTTCTGATTATTTTTTTTATTAGTTACTACGTATTAATCTGTGTTACATTTTGACCAGTTGGGGGAATTGCTTTTTAATATGAACTTAGATGCATATTTATGTTGAAGGTAAATGATTTTATTTTTTTCGTATTTTCCCGATTTTTTTTGCCGCCATGTTTTGTGAATTGTCAGATTGTGGAGGGAGGTATATCTCTTGATAGAATCTTCATGATTTTTTTTTTTATTATTTGAATTTTGTAGCATTTTCTTTAATTTTTTTATAATTTGTTGTTTTCGATGTATTTGCTATACATATATTGTCTGAGGCATTTTTATTTGTCGATTTTGAGGCGTTTTTTTGATTTTGGGGGGGGGGGTGGTATAGCTAATAATGCAATTTTCATGATTTTTTTTTTTATTATTTGAATTTTGTAGCATTTTCTTTAATTTTTTTATAATTTGTTGTTTTCGACGTATTTGCTATACATATATTGTCTGAGGCATTTTTATTTGTCGATTTTGAGGCGTTTTTTTGATTGTGGGGGGGGGGTATAGCTAATAATGCAATTTTCATGATTTTTTTTTTTATTATTTGAATTTTGTAGCATTTTCTTTAATTTATTTTTAATTTGTAGTTTTCGCTTTATTTGCTGTACATATATTGCCTTAGGCATTTTTATTTGTCGATTTTGAGGCGTTTTGTAAAAAAAATTATCACTTGCCATTTTCAGGCCGGTTGTTGATGATGTCGCCGTGCCCTCTGACGGCCACAGTACGGTCCGCAAAACACGACCGAGTTATGTTTATTCGACAAACATAATTTTCTAATTGAGGAATTATCTTAATATAAAATTTGATGTGCTAATAATAATGATTGTTGTTTATCCAATTCATTTTTCTTTCATAAGGGGGAAGGACTGTGACCTTCCAGGTTGGCACCAGGAAGAAATGTGGGAAGTTCACATTTGTGCTAACAGTGGCTAAAGATAATTATCTGAGAAAAATGAATTGAGATGTTAATTTGCTAGTTAAAATTAGGATTTAAAAAATTAAAACTTTAATTGGGTGTACTGATGGGTAGAGTTTTGGATTATATATGTTTTGTAGTAGAAGAGGAGGACAAACAATATTAGGGATGTTTGTATGTAGTAGAAAAATTTACATGTCATAATGAGCAGAAATATAGATATATTATTAATTAGAATTTTCTTTCTTATACTTTATTTATTATTTACTGATTATGTATTGTTCATAATTTTATGTTTAAAAATGATAAAGATTATTTGTATATTAGTGAATAACATTTATAAATTAATATTTGATATTTTTTTTATTATTATGTTTATTCCATTCAAATATTGTATTGTTAAAATTTTATAAGTAAAATTCTGGCACACTTCCAAAGTTGATTGTAATAAAAGAAACACAGAGAGCATGAATGAAGAGAGACACAGAAAGTTTAAAACTTGAAGGAAAAGTATAAGGAAAATTCCAAGGAAGAAGATGTAAAAGAAAAGAAAGTTTAGAAGAATCAATAACTTTCTAAAAGTATTAAAACAGATTAATAAACATCACAAGGATTCTGATAATATAACTGTGGAGAATTTTCTATTATACTACTGAAATAATATAACAATGAAGAGATAAGCCCCAGAGAGAAATCAGCTCCAAATTTCTGTCAAGCGATGATCCATATTCACTATCTTTAAAATGCCTGGATGATATGTAAGCTAAGTAATTATGATTTGTTTTAAAGTATTACCAAAAATATATAATATCAGAATGATAAAATTGTTTAAAATAAAGCTAGCTAAAATTTTCTTATTAGACTTTATAATTAATGCTTGATTTTCAATTTTAAGAATTTTCTATCAATATTCTACAAAATAAAATTTAAAATGAAAAAGTTGATTTATTTAATCTTATATCAAGAGGATAATTTTATACTGTATAACTTTACTATTTGTGCATATATAATAAAATAATTCCAATGCATGAAAATGTCATTTATCATGCCTATCACAAAATTCTAGGATAAAAAAAGACTATTGCCATTCTTAACAAATTATGCTTTACCAATCGGACAGACATTTTTTTTATGTTATAAATTACTGTTGTCTTTAAAATTGATATGTATGTTTCTTCCAACTTTCAAATTTTTTTTTTTTTTAAAAAAAAAACTTAACATGTAATGATGAGATATTGATAAGTATTTTTCGTTATTGATTACAATAGATGTACAACCAATTTTTTTTGTTTTCTTTAAAAAAACAAAACAATGTAACTTCATATCATTATAATATGATAATTTATTATTTTGTATGATCTAGAAATTATATTATAGGTGATTATAGATATTCGGATGTGTGCGTGATGCTATAAATTATTATTTTAAAAAAAAATGTATTTATTATGCTTTAATTTCATTAATGAAGTTTATTTAAAAAAATAAAGAATTAAAACCTTGTCTGTTATAAGTTGGAGATAGAAATAGTCAAGGGACAATTAGATTATGTAGATTGAGTTTGGAGATATTAGTTAACCCTCACGTATATAAGTATAAGTATAAGTATAAGTGTTTGGTTATTGTTTTTCCCTGCCTTTCTTTATTTTGTATAGTTAATGTTAGATGATATACACTGACTATAACAGATAAGTATTGTATAAATTTTTATATAATATGTATAAAAGATGATTGATTTATGGCAGCATCTAAGTTTTATAAATAAGCTAATAAAAGTATGGTTTAAAAATATATTATATTTATGATATTATAAAAGCACACACATTCAAAGATGTATGATTCATATATTAAATATTAGTCAATTTTGGTTTTACTATAAGAGCAATGTAATTGGTTAGCAAAGTGCATAAAATAATATTTTTTTTTTATTATTATTTATTTTGTCTT
This sequence comes from Epiperipatus broadwayi, assembly GCA_028023455.1. Classification (NCBI taxonomy): domain Eukaryota; kingdom Metazoa; phylum Onychophora; class Udeonychophora; order Euonychophora; family Peripatidae; genus Epiperipatus; species Epiperipatus broadwayi. The sequence continues at coordinate 13,927 of JAQFVV010001122.1, forward strand.
TTATTTTTTTTAATAAATGTTTTATTGAATTAAAAGCCCAAATGAATTGCTTGATTATATACGTTCAATTCTCCATTTCCACACACACACAGATATGGTTAACATAGCATAGTCCTAGAATATATAGATTTGCCAGTAGAAGTCAATTATTTAATCTGTCTGGAGATGATAAATCACAATATTACAGTGCTAATAATATATTCTACTTTGCTTAGAATAGGTGGTGATGTGGATAAAAAGATACCCGATCCTCATCATTATCTATCTTATATTAAATATGATAATTGATAATGTTGCAATAATTTTATAATTAAATAAATGTGTGGCATATGATTAAATTAGTGTTACAGAATTGTGATCCATAAATGTTTTATTACTCTTATTTGCATCCTATATGAAGACCATATCATATAACCTCAACTGAGCTAAGCCATAGAATAATTACAATATAAGAATCTTTTAAATAAGTTTAAAAGCAATTTACAATTATAAATTTTATTCTATCTTGTATATAATTGACGCCTGGACATTTATAAATATAATAAAGTAAACAAGTGAAGAAGGCAGAGGTTACAATATATATATATATATATATATATATATATATATATATATATATATATAAGCATCGACCGGAAATGAACCCAGGCCAGCTGCTTGGAAGGCAGCAATGCAAATCGCTAGGTCACCAATGTTTGACTCTCTGTTCTATATTTATCAATTGTTGTGACACTTCATGAAATGTTTGCTCTAGTACATATACATTATTTTAAGCACTATATATGCAACTTCTAATTATGATTATTCAAATGAATGCCACCTATTTTTTTTCTAAACAACAAGCAATGTGCAATGAAAGTCATTTATAATTACAATGATAAATATTTACAGAGTACTTGTGAATAGGGATGGTGAAAGTGATTAACTGGCATTCGATTGAATTATTTATAACTTGAAAGTACACATACACATGTGTGTCTACGTTTTAAATCACCTACCTGAAAGAATGTTGAAAAAGCTAACAATAATAAAGTACTGTAGTTAAACAAAAATTGATTATCATATTGGTTTTATAAATAATGTAACTTTGTGTATATAAAACTTTTGAACTATTTTTCAAATTTTGATTATACATATGATATATAATTTCTCTCAAGGAAGAACACCAAACATAATTTGTTTGGAAAAAAGTGTTTTATGCATTGTTGTTATTATTAGTATCATTATATTTTTTGTAAGTAGTTTAAATACTTCTGCATTTTTGAAGGTCATCAATTTATTAAAATAGAAAAAAAATTATTCACATTTTTTTTTTTAATTTTAGTAGTAAACACATTTATTTGTTTTCGAAGGCATAAGATTTCATTGATTTTTTTTTTAAATTTTAGTTTATAATAAAATGTTTATTAAATGCAAATTTATTTCTAAAACTACATAAAATAATTTGGTTAATAATAATTACTCAATTTTAATTCTTCTAATGGTATATTTTACAGCATATTTTAATCATAGATAAAATACAATTGTTTTAAAATCCATGAATTGAAAAACTTTTTTTTACTCTAGTACTTATAAATTAGCCATTCAAAAAGACCCATACACACCACAATTTTTCTACCATACTCACGAAAGAAATATCTAAATTGTTAAAAAATCACATTAAAATATTCATTTGCATGCTCTGTAAATATGTATAATACATAATGATTCCTAAAATCAAAACAACAAATTTTAATATTCTGGCATTATTAATTCAGTAAACATAAATATCTATACAGCATTATTTTGTGGAGAAGCTTAATTTATTCATATACTATGTTAATAATACTTAACAATTAACAATTGTACATCTGATTAGAAAGCATGGAATACGCAATAAAAGTTTTATTTTTAAAATAGATATAAACAGACACTTTTCAAATCTTCTTTATATTAACATAATAATATTATATGAAAACACCAAACACATATTTAAAATTATTAAACTATGTAACTTATGGTATACATTTTATGATAATATTGAAGATTAAGTATAATTTATATTTATAAATAAATGTACATTTAGATTAGAAAAAATATGGTGACGATTATTCCATTAATATTAGAAAAAATTATGCTTAAATATAATTTATGATATAAGTTTTAAATTATTAAAATATCATGATTAGTTCAGTCATTATTTAGTATAAATTCTGCATGAAATATAAAAGTAAAAAGTTTGAAATTTACACCAAATTTTCTTGATTCTCAAATATAAACAGAAAATCAATACCAATGAAACCCTTGACTTGCATTATTTTATATTAGAGCACAATTTCTGAAACAATAGTAAAAAGTTTCCATTTTTTATCACAAACTTTCTATCATTATATATTGCAAAATTTATTTACTATTAAATATATGTAAAATTATAATGAATATAATATTGAAATGAGCAAAACTTTCTATACATATTGCCACTCAGTGCAAGCCAGAAGTGGCAATATGTATAGAGAGTTTAGCCTATTTCAATAACAGTTATAAGCAAGCATAATAATAGGTGATCACGTGATGAATATACAATTGGTTTGTTATTCAATATATTTTTTTAATTCCATTTCATTTTATTTACATAATATTAAGTATACTATTTTTTACATATTCATAAGTGACATAACATTAAAAATTCCATTTTCTTTTGTGCAATCAAGAATGTTCCAATTTAATTTATTTTAATTAATAATATTTTTAAGTGACAATTGTGTTTTTAATTATCACACATACAAAATTGAAGTATATTTAATACATTTTTAAATATCTACTACTCATAAATACAAAAGTTCTTAGCAGCCAAGAATATATAAATAATGCATTTAAGTTTATATATTTTATTTCATTACTTTTTAAACTATTAAGTTACATTTAAATTATGTTAAAATATTATAATTCTATTATAAGCAATTTATCTGCATGTAAAGTAAATATTATTTTGGTTTAAACTTTAAGCGCATTAATATTATAATCTTACCATAAACATTAGCTGCTGAGTTTGAGCACCATGATTTTAACTTACTAGGCCAAAAACATGCTCAACTATATATTGAAAGTTTAAAACAGAATAATCTTTTCTTTATAAGCAGGTAAAATGCTTATGATAGAATTACAATATGAAAAAGAAAAAAAATAGTTATGAAATTAAAAATAAATGTTTATTCCTTAGCAGTCTTTTTCTACCATTATAATTACAGATTCATATTTGAAAAATATTGTTTCAATTTTTTAAAACTAAAATTCAACCTATAACATTTTTATTTACTTATTTATTTTTATTAACTTTTTGTATTGTAACAGTCAGAAAGCATGTGATTTAGTTAACATAGTGCAGAATTCGACCACCACACAGAATGGCAGCACCATTGAGGTAACGAAGCCACCCATAGTACTGAGTTCGAACATAGTTTATCGGTTCCACAATACAATCTACGAAACAACGCATCTGATGCGACATTAGTAAATATTTCTTTAGGCATGGTGGTCAGGGTATGCAAGAGATTCATGATTTTATTCCGAGAATAACACTAATATTAATTAAATACTTATATTTACAAATCGAGGAAACATATTGAATGGGTATCAAATAAATAAAACATAACTGCAGACATATAGTTTGAAATTATTTATTGAAACAATTTAATAATAAAATATTTACTAATAATATTTACTAAGATTTAAAGTTTCAGGAGCGGGATTTTCCGATACGATTATATTAAAGAAATACATTTATTTATTTAGACATATTTCATATTTAAGACCTCAGTAGCAGTATTTCCGATACTGTTCATGTTTACAAAAAGAAATACATTTATTTGATGATGTAATCTAGCTACCTAAAATTCTTGAGCAAGTATTTCTAAGGCATGCCTTGAGGGATTTATACCTTTGCAATGCAAGAGTCTAAAGTAAAATTTATAAGAGTAGCGGTGGACATATATTTATTTAATTAAAATATTTACTAACAACTAAGGGCTAACATTTATTTGAGAGTGAATTATGAAGATAATGCAGGGGTGGAGTGATACATAGAATAATAAAGTTAGTTAAAGAAACACGTGGTACATTTTAGAAAGGCGATATGGAATGGCAGTATATTAAAACTGCATAGCCATGATTGAGTTTATAAAAACAAGAATGATGGGCGGGCATTTGCCATTGGCCCAAAGAGGTAAGGTGTCACATAAGCATAACCAGGGACAAGTGATTCGTGCCACAATTTCCTGTGGCTGCATGACTTTCGTCAAGCCCTACGGGAGCATTTTATATTTTGGAGACTCTCCACTGATCGAGAGCAGAGCTAAAGTTAAAGTGTCTGTTTCTAGCAAGTCTAAGCTGGCCTCTCTTCTTATATCTTATCTTTCACATTTTTGTTTGTGTATTTTTAGATTCCACTTAATCTGCCCTGAGGATAATCAATGCATTTTTGTTAATTCTAATTAGAGAAAACTGCCATTCTATTGTTTACATTTAGATTTGACATTTAGTTTTTGCAATTAGATTTTAGGGAAATTTTCTTTTTAATTAATCTATTATCTCTCACCGACTGATTCTTTTAAAATTTCAAAGACAAAAAGGGAACATACGATTATTTTTACTTTTAATTAAATATTACAATCTATTTCTAAATTATTATTAATTGAAATTTAAACAAAGCAATAAATAATGGATTTTACAATTTAAAATAAATGATTAAAATTATATATTTTTATATAACTAAAAGAAGAAATATAAATTATATTTATTGCCCTAAATTTGAGATCAAAATGTGTGCGTGTTTATGTTGAATTCTACACATATCTATACATTTTTAATATTACTACACACACAATTCGATACCAAAAAGTTTAAATTTGGGTAGAATAGACTGGTGAGTGAGAGACGATAGAAAAAGGTGAAACTTAAGATTTGAATATGAATCTTACTGTTTCAGTATATATGCTTATATTTTTATATTAAACAAATTACACCACAAAAAGATTGAACACTTGGTCTGGTCACATGACTCTTAATTTTTCTATTAAGTGAGATAACTTGATCAGAAATATTAATGTTTTGTGTTCACCTAAAGTCATACTTGTATGGCAATCTTTAAAGATATTTTTTTTATTTTCTAAAACTGAAAAATAGCATGCTATTTAATTAAAAAATCTGAAAGTGTCAATAATTTTGATTAGGTGGTATATATATATATATAAGTAAACAAAATTCTAGCATAATGGTAACAAACAAAACTACAGCTAGTAAGATTATCATGCCTTGTGCTACTGATCACTAATAACACTACTGGCACTGAATTATATTATTTTGAGATATTCTAAAATTATAAAACAATTTCAATATTTTAAAAAAGAATTTTATAATTTATTAGAAATTAACAATTATACCCTTACACTTCAAAAAAACATTTTATTAAAAAAAAATCCTAAGGTAATTCATTTGATGCTCTCCTGCCCACTGATGAATTATGAAAATGTCTTTTCTTCTCATTATGTAATGTTTTTTTTTCAATATTCACAAAGTTCAAATATAATTTTTAGAATGTTTTTTTTCTATTTGTAAATGTATATTTTTGCAAATCAAGTGTAATTTATTAAATTGTAGTATATAATAATGGGTTTATATAAAAAATAGATGTGGAATGATTACAAAAATTCTCACCAGTGAGAATAATTAAAATATAACCCTACAAGCAGTTTATGCATTAGAATTTTTAATTAGAAATCTTTAACTCAATTCAAGCCTTCCTAAGACAATTACAAAAGGGACTTAGATGTTGACATACAACGTACACTTTTCTGCTGCAGTTTTTAAGTTAAAGGACAGGGTATTTCATGATTGTGAAATAACTAATGCATCTAAACTAAGTTAGCTATATGTAAAGCTGGGATTTGATTTAATTTGTTGTATGGAAGTAACACTTGGATAATTTCTCAACATTATATAAATTCAGTAAAAAAAATAATTAAGAATTGATTTATAAAATTTTGAAACTACAATAACAAGAACGTAAAACCAATCAATATGCTGTTCAACCTTCTGGATGTCATTCTATAAAGTCTTCTACTGCAAAATCACATCTTATTTGAATTGGACATGTAAAATGAATGGATTAATACAAAACTTCCTAAACAGTGTTTCATGGTTAGCTTGGATATGGTTTTTATGGAAGAGGTAGATCCATATACATTATAAGGATTATCTCAAAATCATTCTAAAGAAGTGCAATATTGATCATTTCCATTATAAAAGATTTGTCAGAGAATAAAATAAATTGGAGCACTTACAATTAGACATGATATTGAATTATTTTACAAAAATAATTCTAGTGTAGAAATTAAAGATAATATTGTGAAGTACTAAACAAACAAGAAAATGGCCAACATGTTCTATATGAAAATGTAAACATCATATGATCACTATTTCTTATAGTTGCTCTTAACTGTTATTAAAACTGGCAAAACTCTGGCTTGCACTGAGTGGCAATACGTATAAATACGTATAGAGATGTTTTGCCTGTTTTAATATGAAAATGTAATTGTAGTTGGCAGTTTAGTTTATGTAGCTATTGCAAACCTATATCTAGAACACCCCCCCCCTTCTTATCTTTTCTTTTCTTGAAGTTGGAATCGGCAAACTTGCATTAAATGTTTTTATATATATAATTCTATATGCTGGATAATTTAAACTTAAAATATAACTGGTAGGTCATGTTTTTTTATATATTACAAAAATCTAATTCAAATATTTATTTATCTATGTGTATGTTCGGCAATATATTTATGTATAAGCGCTATTCTTGTGAAGTTTATTTTGATGTTTAATATTTTTTTTGGCTTTTATGTTTATTGTAAACTGATTTCATTTTAACTTGAATAATGATTGCATTATTACACTTTTTTTTATTGAAAGTGAAAATTAAATTTTTTAAAAATACTTTTTTGTAAAACCTACTAACGATTATTTAATTAAACAAATAAAAGTGCCAAATTTTATGATAGAGTTTGTTAAGTATCTAATGCCTAATGTGAAAATTCTTCAACTTTTTATTGTTTATATAAAAGAATTCATAGACTTTATTAAATAAAGTTTATAATTAATAAGATATTTCAAAAATGCAACATTTAAAATTGCTTGCCCGTAGTTAAAGTAAACTATTTATTTGCAAGCTTTTTGTTTTTATCAGTGTATCTTTTACTATTACCTCAATCCTATCATAACCAATCATCAGCGAAGAAGTCAGATCAACTTATATACTACAAATATATTAGAAACATATTTTTTTCAAGGAATCACAATGACACATTACGATTTAATTTATATACACATTATTTTTAGAGATACATAAACGTAACTTTATACAATGTGTATTTAAGCTATTTCAAACTTGAATTTCTTTTATACATTATTAAGATATATGATCAAAGACATGTGAAAAAGATAAACGATCTCCAATATGAGCCTTTTGTGATGAAACACACATATCAGTTGCTCAGATCAAATCCCTTTAATCTTCATCATTCGTTCAGAAATATATATATAAAACAAAATAAATGTCCGCTAATATTAATAATACAATAACGAAACTATTTCTTTATGAGTTTTTATTTATATAATCTTATAAATTGTTTACCGTTGTTTGGAATATATTTAAGTTTCGTTATTATATATATATATAAGTATATTGCCTATTCTAAATTTAATATAATTATGAGATTAGTATCCATCATCTATTCACTCCATCTTATACAACTGCTTCATACCAACACATCCATGTGAAAAGAAAAAAATAATCTCCAGTATATGTATTTTTTCTGAACCACCACTCATCAGTTGGTCCAGACCTCTCTGTTTGTGTTAGGATAGGAAACCCTCAAACTTTAATAGACGAGCTTCAATCTTCTCCACTTCCCAACTCTTCAGCCATCCATATTATTGAAAATATGATGATGGAACACTCAAATTCCTTGTTGATGTCAATATTATTGTCATATCCATGTTAACTTTATGTCACTCTAACCCCTCATATATAGGACCTTAATGTGTCCATTTAATTATACAGAAAAGGAATGGGCAGAATACATGCTGAATATGAAATATTCAATTGTAACTATATTGTCTATACTATATTTAATGTAATTATAAAAAACTTGAACTGAGACTATCAAGCTACTTACAACTGTGCACATTGTTTTATGCAACTAATACCCATGGCCACATACATGTGAAAAAGAAAAATGATGTCATATATTGTGGCCATCTGAATGGGCACAAGGATTTAAGATACTTTGTATCTTAAATAAATAGTTATATTATACTAAAAAAAAATGAAATAGCCTTAGAATTTTAAAATTTTTGCTGGAGATTGCTTAAAGCTTAAATATGAGTTGCTTGTGCAGTTTATTGATCACTTGATAAATATTTATTAGTATTATTGTGGTTAATGAGGTATTTAATGTAAGGAAGGGGGGGTTGTGCATTAATGGAATTGATACATCTTGTTGGAAAGATGCAAAGTTATCCTGTGTTAGTATAATATTATTTGAATTGTTTCAAAATCCTTTATTCATTAATTCTTATCCTTTTGTCAACGGTTAATAGCAGTTTCAATTATATTTAGTTAAGACAGTTCAATATTTAGGTTGTAGTGCATGTGTATGCCTGTATGATTCTGCATTATGTTTCATTTCATTTTCATCTTTAATAACAGCAAACAATAGTACATTCACAATAAAAACATTTAAACTACAGTAGTTATTTTAAATAATTAACAAATATATATTTCTTTCCAATAATTAATAGATAGTTAAATCAATAGATTATTTTATAAACTGAATAAATTATTAATCATTTTATTTGATAGTTAATTAATATTCATTTTTCTTTCAAGTTTGTAAAAGCTATATATTTTATTATTTGTATTTTTTTTTCTTGTCTTCATTTAGTTTTAAAAAGCAAAGTAATTTTTTTTTGAAAAGATTTGTTTTTGCATATGTAATTAGTTAGTTAGCATGATGTGTGGCAGTAACCTGGAGAAAGAAAAATGAACTTGGCTAAAGGTGGTTTTTAACAAAGATCTCCAGTGTAAAATTGGCTCTTTGTAATGTAGTTGTAACCAATAAAGAGTGGTTCATTTTATTGTAGAAATTCAAGCCAGTTACTGAAGTCAAATTGACTTTGAAAGGACTTTAGAGTAAAACTTCCAAAGGAGTTTAAGAACTTTATTATGAAAAAAATTAATTAAAAATGCAATTCAAAGGTTTTAAAAAAGGTAAGTCGCTTTACTAACTCTCTTCGGTTTAAACATTTCTGAATTAATCCTTTATAACTATTACTCTTTTAAAAATGTATGTTAATAATGTGCAGTCTACATTATTTCACTTAATTGCCATTTTAAATAAGAATGGTTTACATAAATATTATTGTTGTATCACTAAGCAACGTGTTTTTTTTTTTTGATATATGGAAAACGCATGCAAAACCATACTGTGGAATATATTCTAATTTCTCACTATTTTTCAAGATTATACATAGACTTAAGGATATGTCTATCTTGATAGACCATACATGTTTAAATTCTTTGTAGAGAGATAACAGTATTCATTTATTTGATATATCTGGAGCTAATACTTACTTGTAAATTAAGAAAATAAAATGTAAGCTACTTCTGTTTGAATTGAATAGAAGGACAGAAATGCTGGAAATTTTTGTTCTCTTCAATAAGGACAGAATATGAAACAAAGCATTATTAATTATTGAATTACTGGGGACAATTTAAAGTATTATTAAATGCTATTCAGAAAAACATTAAGGATAATCGCGTATTTAATCCAGAACTGCACGGAAAATGTCATATTTTCAAATAGTAAGGAGAAATTAACTGCTTGCATGTGATTTGGTACCTCAAATGGATATGTTATGAACACTGAAAGGTTCTGGGCATATTTAAGTTATGCTTATATTTTTTTAAGTTATACTGCAAAAGTTTATTTTAGTTTAAAATTCGGTTTGGAATATGTCCCATATTATTTCATAAACCCGGAGCAGAGCTTTGCAAATGAACTTTTATTTTAAGTTACAAAACTAATAACTTTTGTGTCTTTTATTTTTTTTATTGCTTGTCATAACTAATGTATATGATAAGTAGATAGGTTTTATTTATTATTATGTTCATGTATAATCTGTGTTATTTTGATTTTCAAGACCGTCTCCAGAGCATACTCAAATGATTGTGTTCGAATAGGTCTTATTGTTTCCTTGTAGGTCTTATTGTTTCCTTACGAGGATGAAAGAAATATATTTTTTTTAAATAATATATTATTAGAGAGGTTTACATTTATTTTTGTATAATTTATTATCTCAAAGTGAAAATTTTGTTCTTTGTTTAAATCAACGAACTTATAATAGAAATAGTTTGTTAGATTTAGAACCGTTAAATTTTAAAAAAGTAACCTAAAGTTCATTAAATTAAAAGTTATGCCTTAATGCAATATTTAATTTTCGTATTACCTGCTTAATGTGTAATTTAGAGTTAATATTATATATACTTTGTTCGCGGGTGTGTGTTTGTTTTGCACAATTATGATATTTGTTTGATAAAATTCAGTTTGTGAATATTTTATGCATAAATTTCGTAAACTGTTGTATTTTTCTGAGTTGAAAGGATTGGTATATTATCTGTGTGTATTTATCTGACAGAGTGTATTTATAATGTTCGATATTTAGAGAAGCTATGAGAATAGAAAGAAATCTGATTGCGTTATAATGTCTGTAGGGATAAAAGATTTGCTTATTTAGTATATGTTAATAATTTTCCATGAGTAGAGCCTAGTTTATTTTATATACGTATGAATAATGATATTTATTGAAGTGATGTTCTTAGGGCCCTGGTGACGAGGAATTAAAATCCCCACCAATAATGTATTTAGAAGTAGAGGAGTTATTGTTGAAATATGATTAAATGATGTTTAGGAAGTTATGTGACGTTTTCCTTGGATTCTTGGTAATGAATTATTGTAGAAGTGTTCGGTAAGAGTTATCTGCTCCTCATGTAGATTCCCTTTATAACGTATAGTATGTAAAATCATGAAAATATAGCTTTGTGTTAATTAATATGTGGCTAGATAAATTGTTAGATTAATTCTGGATGTAATACTAGTGTCAAATTTTATTGATGAATTTCTACATTGTTCGAAATAAAATAATTGTATGATATTTTCTTAACGAATGGAGAGTCTATAGAAAAGATTGTTTTATATTATTGCTGCTTGAACGTGCACACACCCGCGTAATATAAATAATATCGCGTATATAAAGTACATTAAGATTAAAACAGGAAATAAATATTTTAAAATATAATGTATTTATTTAAATAAAAGTTATCAATCATCAAATCATCAGAATAAACATGATTTTGCTATGTATGAAAGGTATACGGAACTGGAATGATTATTTAGTCAATTATAGAAAGTTGCTTTGCTGAAAGCCAAATATAAATGATTTGATTTATTTTGTTAATCAACAGTAATATCCTCTCGAACGTATCTATATTTTTTTTTTGTGCTAATAATATAATATGTCATTTATTTATGGTCATATAGATGAAACATGCAAGTAAAGTATGTGTTCAAAGTCGGGATATTTAAGTTTTATTATTAATTTTGTTTTGATAGTAGGGACAATCCAAAACTGACGTTCAAAATTTATTTAATAATTTAAAAGTCTGTAAAACAAAGAGCCCTTTTGAAAATATTATGTTAAACCAAATTTATTTTGTTTATTGTAATAAATGATTTGTTTTAGTTATTTAAAATCTTAAAACTGTGTCTGGAGTTATTCTTGTGTACATTCGTATTTCCATTTCTCCACATTTCATAAATCTATTATAAAACAGATATATTATTTTAGAGTTATCATATTAAATTTGCTAGTGTCTGACAATATTGTATTTCTTAATCCAAATATTATAAAGAATATTTGCCACTTGATAAACGTATTAGAAAGGTTGCCAGGTCAGTATATTTGTGAGATGATGATATACGATTAAAATAACCTATCTCTGTCATTATTTTATTTTTGAAACACAGTAAAATATTTAGTCAATTTGTTTCATTATATTTTATCATACTTTATAATTATAACTTATAGGCCAATGTAGTTTATTTAATTCAACTGTGTTTGTTAAATTCCCTGAGATCTTATTGTTTATTTCTTGATTGGAATTAAAGTAGATGTTTGGATTATAATATGCCAGGTTATAGAATTGTTAAGAGTATAATTATAGTAAACTGATATATGTTATACTTGGATGAAGGAAGAAATTAAGTTTAAAGTATATTTTTAATAGACTGTACTAAGTAAACATTATGATTCTTTATCATACAATTAATTAACAAAGGAATTTACATTATATTGAATATTTTATAATATTTCTTCTTTTATTCATTTATTATCATATATCTTATGAACTGCCTATAGCCTCCCACTGAGCTGAGCTGAACATAAACTTAAATATAGAGTCTCAGTAATAATTTTATTATATCTTTTGTTATATTGTTCTATTCATTAATAGAACTGGCGCCTGGGCATTTCGCTCATGTAATACATATATACAATTGCTGCTCAGTTTATATTAAAATAGAAAATCTTCAAATGTAATAAACAAGCTTCAACATTCTCCACCCTTCAACTCTTCAACCACCCATATTACTGAAAATCTTGATAATGAACACTCAAATCCTTATTGATGCCAATTTATATATATTATATATACTGTATGCATCCCATCCCTAGTCTGTGTACAGTATATATGCCAATATATATATATATATATACTGTATGCATCCCATCCCTAGTCTGTGTAATTAAATGGATATATATATGAAGATTCATTTTTGTTAGGGGAGTGACTTACTGTCAACATTATTATGACAATAATATTGGCATCAACAATAATTTTCAGTATTCCATCATCAAATTGTCAATGATATGAATGTTTGAAGAGTTGGAGATTTGAAGAAGATTGAAACTTGTCTATTTAATTTTAATGATTTGATATCTTAATATAACTTGAGCACTGACAGTATGTATATGTAAGAGATGATGATCTGGATTAACAGATGAGTGCTGCTTCAGTGCAAAATATTTATACTGGAGATCTTGAATCTTTTTCCCATGTATCAGTTGTATAATATGAAGTTCATAACTGTAGGGAGCTTAAAAGTCCAAGTTCAAATCAATTATAATATATATATATATATGAAAAACAAAAACAAGTTAATCACGTAACCTGAAGGTATAGCGCCATCTTTTGGACATATATATATATTCTAACCTTCAAAATTGTGATTCAATGGATCTCGATGTATAACTGCATACATGCAAATGTGGCCTGTGCTCAGTGGTCAGTTAGTTATAAAAAATTCAGCTGCAGAGATATGCAGTTAAAATAAAGAAAGAAATTAAAATCATAAAATAAATTATCATCAGTAAAATAAATATCTTGGGGAGAGAGACAAACCACAATCATTCCTTAATTAATGATTTAGAATAAAAATAACATTCTCCCTTTATCAAAAACACATTCTCTGATCTATAAGTATTTGCACCTTAAAATAATAATGATAACTTCTCATGTTTTTGTTAATGTTTCTAAAAAAATATCTAATAGGTAAATTATTTTCCAATGTGATTTGAAAATACCTTTCTTATAGCACAATTGAAAAATTTAACTCTTTTAGGTCACAACATTACTGTAGTATCAATAATAATCGATCACTTCTTAACTAAAGAATAATGATAATAATAATCTCAGGGTTTCTTTGTTTACTTTAATAAAATATTCTACAGTACTGTGCTGCAACACATGCTGCCATTCTGATAGGCTATAGGAAACCTTCACTTCACTTAAAAGCCAATGTGTCCTCACATATCATAACAACTATTATAACTATTTAGAAGGATGATAAATCTAATCAATAATGACATAAATATTACATAAAATTTTGAATAATACAGACTTTTATCCAGAATCTCAGCCAGAATAATAGAAAGACATGGGTACCTTTTGTATCCTTCCATCATCAATGACAATGCAATAAATTAACTAAAACTAATTAATTCAATAATTTAACTAAATGAAACTGGAATAATGTGCAGTCAGGTTAATAACTTGGAAATAAATTCATTTTTACAATTACATAATGTTTAGTCTGAAGTTTGCAATTCCCAAAAAATAATTATCATCAAAATAAAATGAAATGAAATTTCAGATCTGCATAAATTTGTTTATCTGGTATATTAAGATTTCTAAAGTTTGAAATAATTTCGGACTCAAGAAAATGTTTTGCAAATATTTTGCAAACACACTTATATTTGGCATATAAAAAATAAATTCACAACGAATATTGAAAAGACTATAATTTATTACCAACACAGAACGAAACAAAATACACAAATTTAGTAGATAATATAACATTGATACTATACATAAATTATCACATTAATCTGTCCTCTATCAGGGTATAAATTAAAATTATATCTTCATACATGTTTGAAATCATGCTATTACGCTGGGTTAACTAGCTGAAATATGCAGTTGATTTACCACTACACTCCTTTATAGTTTTAATAAATTTTCTATAAGTCTCTTACCTTGAGTTATTGACTAACTGTTTTACTTTTATCTTATTTATTACTATTATGATATGAAATCTATTAAAATATTAACTTTATTACTCAGAAAGTTAATCAAGTTATGGTTTATAATTAAATAAATTATTACTAATTATGGGTCATTTATCAGAAGTCCCATTAATTATAAATGTCTTAATTCAAGCTAAGAATATTTCTTAAACTATTAATAACATTAAAATATTGTGTTCGAATATTCCTTTGATAAATAAGCATTTTAAATTATGCAATTTTAAATTAATTTTCTCCATTGGTTTGCTTGGGAACTACCTGCAAGGCTCAGTAGCACAATACATATATTGATCTCCATTACTAAGGCACTACTGATAATAAAGTGCACCTTGAGGAACTAACACCTCAAATTTAACATTTATCCTTGCCATAACTTTTAAACAGAGCACGATAATCTACACCTTCTATGGTGGAACGATCTTTAATTTCACATGAGGAATGCAAAATAACAACTAATGTTTGCAGAGTAAAATACTACACTGTTTAATGTCTTAATTAGTGATTTTAGTCAACTTAAATAATCATTATATATACATAAATAAATGATTTTAAAAATAATAATTTTAGTATTTATTTCAATTTAAAACATCTATTTGTTTAAATGGACTTTTGTCATCAATATTTTTATAATTTAATATATATATATATATTAATGTAAAAGGATAACATATATACATATATATGAATAGTTTTAAGAACTCTCACAATATGAATATGCTTATATACTTTCTTGTTCCTTAGAACATGAAGAAATAATCCTAAAAAAATATTTAATGTTATTTACCAGTAATTATTGCATAGGTATTTTTTTTTCAAATCCTATTATTAATACTAAGAACTACATTTTATCAGTATTCATTAGTAGCACTAAATTATAATTCACACATTCATTAAGTGTGTATGTGATAAGATTTATATTTCGTATATTTTATCACTTGCGAATCTCATTTTTTATAATAATGGAAAAATCATTTGTCTGCCTGGATATATAATATATTTCAAAGCATTCAATAAATGAATAAAAAAAATCTCTCATTGTTTATTATTTAAATAATCTAATTGCCAGAGAGTGTTAATATTTAACATAAAAATACTGTTAGAATGACTTTATACTTCCAAATATATCTATTGCATGTGTGATATTAACAATTGATATTCTTTTTGAATTGATGAATATGTAACTCTATTATCTGTCAAACAACAGCAATAAAAAATATAATGTTTAAAAAATCATGGTCTATACAATTTCACCAACAAACTGTACATGAGTGATGGATTACTTTTTCCTCTTTGAAATTTATTCATTTTAAGTTGAAGATAAAATATAGTGTGTATTTATTACTAACATCTATACATTAGAGTAAGTTAATTCTTCAGCTGCAGTAAATAAAAGTATTTATCAACAAAATAAATGATATAGTGAAGAGTTGTAATAGTTATCTCTTCACTCATAGCATAAGTCATTATAAAATAATAATGCATGATTAGAGAGGATTTGAACATAGACTTTCAAGTTTTATTCAGTTATCCACTTCATTTTATATAACTGATACACATGTATCTGCTTATGTGTATTGTTTATATAAGATGTCATGGATAGCTGAAGGGCGCTTAAGAATCTATGTTCAAATACCCTGTTGATTATATCTAAAGATCAATATATACATTATACTTGTATTCAAATAACGGATGATATATTTCATTGAGAATATCTTCTTGGTACTTATCCTGATCTCAAATATGTCTTATGTTAATTAAGAACATTTAATATTTATATATTTTTAATTATTATAAAAAAATAAATTGCCGTTCATTTACATTGCTTACGTCATTTAATGTAACTACTAATTATTTACAGCAAATAAAATCAAGACAAATTCTTCACGTATTATAATTCTGGCATATGCATATAATTTTAAATTAAACAATAATGACCACAGAACATTTTGTTATAACTATTGATTTGTCGCCTATTTGATATGATCTACAGAATCATTTTCAGTATTTAATTAAATGAAAAATAAATGTTTTTTTTTAATAAAATGATAATAAAAACAACAGTATCTATAGCAGCAAAAATCTCAAATAGGAACATTTTTCAAGCATTTGTAATTGTGCATGGGCTTCTTCATAGATTTGAGACCGAAGTATAATGAGATATCAGTTTATTTTAAAAACTACCATTGATTTGATATCAACATAATTCATTACCAAAAAATTTTCTTCTAAATATTATTAATAAATTATTTGAAAAAAATATATAAGCAGTTAAATAATTAAACATTATTATGATAGTTATGTAATTCATTTCTGCCAATTGAAAGTATATAAAACTAATGCTTGCATCCATAATTTCAGTCAATAGACCACTTCTAAGAGCTATAGTCAAAATTCTGAACACTGTCATTTTCCTATATATAATGGTGATATATAGGGGATATGTTATTGGCTTTAGTTTTTCTCTGGAATAATGTGATGTTTACACTTTAGAATCCACTAATACTGATGATGAATTTTTTAGGCTATTTTGGATTACTGTTTTTTTTAAAAAAAAACATGATTTTTTCAGGGTTCTATCTCTTAATAAAATAGAAAGATTTATTACTGTATAACTAAAATCTTTTATTTATACTTTCTGCTGACAAAAATAAATATCATATTCTTCTCTTTTCCATCCACCCAAAATATATAATAATAATTGAAACAAATCTTTCATTTGATGTCATTCTTATTATATTAATATATATCTCTTTAAAGATGCTATAAATTCAATATTTTAAATATATATATATTTGAAAACCAGGCACTTTTCACTAACTTGGGAGCTTAATTGTAAGTATAGGGGATTTGAACTCAGATTTTCAAGCACTCCTCAATTATCCACACTACCTCATACAACTAATACACATGACTACACATATGTAGAAAAGATAAATAATCACCAATATATATCCAACACTAATCAATTGGTCCAGATTATCATCTCCCACACATATGTATAATCATTGCTCAGTTTATATTAAGGTAGCAAATCTTCACACTTTAATGGACAGGCTTCAATTTTGAAAAGTACAAAAATATAATCGTCACTTAGGAGTGCTTTAAACTATCCTCATAGTCTTAGTCAGCTAATACTTTTAAAGGTTCAGTAATCTTAACATTTGCTACCTGCCTATTGATTAAGTCCTGATTGTATTTGTATATTAGCATAGTTTTCTTTATTTTCCTTATATAACTATATACATATAATATTTAGGTCATTAATTGTCATACATTAAATTCTATTATTTGTTTTCTATTTATTATGTTTATGTCAAATTCTTTGTAAAATAAATTTGTAGATTATGTATCTACACAGATGCATTAATTTTATAATTTCTTATTTATTACAAAATAAACTACTTTGATATTAAGCTTTCCCTTTCAGAGAAATGTGTTGCTTTTCTGCATTTCAACTTAGATATTTTTTATAGATTTGTTATAGTAACTACTATGCATTTATTTATCATTATCATCATAATTGTCATTGTTGTTTTATTTTCATGCTTCTTCTTTTTAAACTTTTTTCTTTTTATTCTTGTCCCTCTTTTTCTGTCTCTTCTTTTTCTCATTCTTCTCTTCCTCCTCCTTCTCCCTCTTCTCTTTCTTCTTTTTACTATTATTTTATATACAAAATTTCTATTATATTTTCATGAATAGAGACAGATTCTATAGCTCCTATGTAGAACAGTTTCATTTTATATATTTAGATATATTGGTCTCTTGAAGACAACATTGTATATGCATGTGAACAAATATAGATATAAAGTTTGAAATAAAATAAAATGAACATAGACAAAATTTACTGTATGTATTTCTTTAAAATAGATATAATGAAATAACTGTTGTATTGAGTAATAATGCTAATCAGTATTTTTAAAAATACTGCATATTATTTAAAACCAAATATTAAAAAAATATCTAATGTAGTATAAATAATTCTACTTTTTCTGATTTTGAAAACAATGTCAATTATTTTTTGGAAAAAAAAAACTGTTATTATGTTCACAAATCTTGTAATCCTGTTTTAATTAAATAATTAAGAAACTTTTTAAAATCTATGATGTGATTGAATTATTTATCAAGATAAAAAATAAGCTTACTTTAATTACTCTATTTTTAGATGCTATTACATAAAATACAAATAGTAGGCTTAAAAAAAGTGATTTACGTATTAAATATCACATTGGGGAGACATCAGAAAGTAAGCTTCTAGATCCACATTAATCAAGTTTAAATTCACATAGAATAACCAACAGCTTTGTGTTTTTTTTTCTATGTATGTCTACTAGATCACTTGCTTGGCTACAGTCCATCAAATTATAGCTTAAAAGAGTTGAAAACCACTATATTATGCACATTCCACTAACATCCATACTGTTACAATATATGCACACACATATATATTATTACTCACAATATTGCTAACAAGTATGCAAAATGCTATTTATTTATAATTGCTTAGCAACAATTGTAAAACTAATTCTATTTATAAATAAGTAAAAGGAACTTGTATTGGAGTTGTTAACACAGTATTATAGGTAGCTAATCATTTGTATATTATTCCAATTAGCATTGGTCTCATCACAAACAATAAAATGTGTGTATATATTTAAAGCTTAATAAAAGAAAAAGTAAAAATAATCATAAGCAAAATTTAGGTATATAATTGTATAAAATAAAGACATATTGATTAGATAATAATATCTACTCATATTTTTAAAGTGCTATAAATGATTTAAAATTAAAATGAAAATGCTCTATTTTGTACAAACATTATATCTTATTTCTGATTTTGACAAATATTTAAATTTTTTATATAACCAAAAAACGGTTTGGTTAAAATAAAGCTGTTTTTTTCTTTGTAGTAGAGAATAATTATAGAGTTGATTTCAAAATGTGTTTTTACTAAAGGATTAAGAAATATTTCTTTAATTAAAAACTTATTTTCAATTTGACTAATGTAAATTAAAAAAAACAAAACAATGGTAATTTCCTTATTATATCGTTAATCAAGAAGAAAATATTAATCTTGATTGCCCTGATTATACATTCAATTCTATCTATTGAGAGGTTCAATTTAAATGAGAAAGAGTATAGAATGTCAGCATCAAAGAAAATGAAATTTTCATTCGTCTTGACATTGGTCAAGTTTGTACCTCAGTCAAGTAAAGTGGGTTGACTTCTACATAATTTTGTAGCCCAATATATGAAAAGTAGATATCATTTGCCTTGCTGAAGTTTGTAAATTATTAAAATTGAATTGAGAAGAAAACTGCCAGCATTCAACTTTTATATCTGTTAACCAAAACAAGTCAATTTGACAAATGTATACAAGAAACATAATCTTAGAAGTCTAGTTCTACATTATATATAAAAGGGCAGGTAAAATATCAACTGTAATAATAGTTACAAAGTTCTGTGATGATGCAGATCCACTTACAATGGTAAGTCCATGAACATAAACGTTTATATATTAAATTGCGAATATTCTGTAAATAGATTTAAATTTGTATTTTCTGAGCATTCAGTTATTTTTAATACAAGTTTTGAATATTCAGTTATTTATAATGATTTTTTTTTTTTTGTTTTGGTAGTGTTTTTAATTTACATGTGAAAAACAACTTGAACAAAATAAAAATCAAAGTCTTAGTTTATAAATATGACAGACAAGTTATTAAAGAAATAATATATGACAAGTTTGCCATTCACATGAGAACGCTAATATTGTGTGAATATAATGAGATTTTTTTAGTAAATTTCAACTACTAATTTCTCAGGATTGTTTACATGCTGTAATCTAGTTATAGCTAATATTTATTTTTTTATATTAGTATATTATAAATTGTATAGTTTATTCCAGGGTTGTTTTTGATCATTATATTCCTTTTCTCTGATTATATATATATTTAAAAGAGTAGATTAATACCCAATGCTAGTTTATTATATAAATAAAAAACTATCACTATAAAGCACAAAATAAGACTTTTTAAGAGAAAAGAACATTATATATCTTTTACCTAAATTCCTTTATATCGAAAAATCTAAAGCACTTTGCATGAAGATCTTAAATTGCATACATTACTCCTTTAAAACGATATTTTAAATTGCTTTATATTAATGTAAAGGAATTTGATGTATAGATTTAAAGAAGTAATATGATCAATTTAAAATCTTCATGTTTTGCTTCTAATGTGTTCAAGATTTACTTATATAAATTAAATTTAGGTAAAAGAGATAAGACAGTCCTAATCTTTTCTCTTAAAAAGTTTCAATTTGTGATTTGGATTGACAGTATTTTATTTATTTAAGAAACCAGTGTTGTAGTATTAATCTAGTGTATTACATAATATTAACCGCTGGGGAAAGTTTATATATATGAATAAAATAAATTACCGATAAAAATATACTATATGCAAATTTCAAAGTATAATAATGGGTGATGACAACATTAATAATACATAAATTAAGCAGAAGTAATTTTACTTACATTACAATCATTATCAACTGAAGTCATGTAAATAAATAAAAAAAAAGATAACATTTGATTTTCCAAAAACCGTGTATTGATATTTGCAGATTATCTATTAATTTATTTATTTATTCCAAGAAAGAGATTATACTGAGTTCAAATCACATGTAGCAATGAAAAATAAATAAAGACATAAAAAAATCAAAAAAGGCAATTTCTATATACCGATTTAAAGATTGTACAATAAATAGACAACCTCCTATTATCAATATACACAGAACTTGAACAATCACGTGATATCTGCTTTTTTTTTTTTGCTTATGTGACTTATCTGATAATGATTACGATGTAATCGAAAATACTTCTGCTTAATTTATATACTGTTATTGTTATCCTTTACTATTATTAACATTTAAAATATATATATATAGGTTATGTTGCCAGCAGAATGAAGATTCTTTGTGATTGATAGGGGTGGTATTTTTTATGTATTTATATTTATAAACCAATATAGTTTTAGTAAAATATCAGCTTTAATACATATATATTTATCCATATAAATGATTATCAATATTTGTCTGCAGTGGTTTCGTTAGTAGTAGAATGACGACCTTTAGAGTTCATAATTCCTTGATAGAAATTTTAACGCTATTCCTTTCAGTAAATTACTTATAAACTCTAGCCAAATAAGGATTCGATTATTTGTTTATATGATAATTCACTTCTAACAGCAATCTACCATATCTGTAACCGAAAAATAAAAAATTATAAAATCAGTAAAGTATTAATAAATGAATTATAAACCATTTGCGACTTTTTGTCTACTTAATAAATAAATAAAACAAAAATGTGTTTTTTTTAAAAAAAAAATGATTATAGAATAATTAAATGACATGTTTACCTGTTATAGGAAATTAAGTTGATAAAAAAACACGAATATTTATTATTTATTAGTATTGATTTAACGTCACTGTCAGTATAAATTACAAATACCAGTCATAAAATAATAAATAAAAAATTAATGCATTGCTTTAAAAATTGATTTAGTGCCATTAGCAGGCAGTTATTCATTTTGTATATTTGTTGTTTTTTTCCCTGTTGTATTAAATATTAATTAAAATAATAATCGCACATGTAAATTTTCTATTCGACATTTTCATTACTTTAATACTATTGTTTTTATCATTATTCAATTAGTTTTTTTATTCTTTTTATTTTACGGCTACATCTATGCTTTATTTAATAATTAAATATTTTTGGTCTTATATCAAAAAATATCCAAATCATTATACATTAAACATATATATATAAACTGAAAAAAATGTAAAATATAATTACTTTTTAAATATTTAATATTCAGTTGATTTTTATTATTATTATTATTATTATTATTATTATTATTATTATTATTATTATTATTATTATTATTATTATTATTATTATTATTATTATTATTATTAAAAACCATTCCGAAGACATCGAGAGATTCCAGTGAGTAATAAATTCATATTAATGCTTTAGAAAATCATACAATTCTGTCAATTTTTATATAATACTATGCAGTTTGTGATTTAAATTTTGCCACAGTTGCATACGTCAAATATTTGTTTTCTTTAACAGAAGCACATTATCTTGAAATTGTTGATGGGACGCTAGGAATATCTGAAAAGGCTTTACTATTGAATTTGAAAAATAAAATTATTTTTAACGCCATAATTTATCGTGTTTAAATAAATTCTTTGTTGGGTATTTAAAAAAAGGTTTTTGAATTGATAAGAATCTTACATTATAAAACTTAATATTGAGTTAGTGGTGAATCTGATCTATTTAATGAATGTTTAGATATTTTATTTGAATCGGTCTTTTTTAATATCTAATGGACAAATCCACTGAAAATTTGATAAACTTAATTGTGTAAATAATTTTTTTTACTAAACTACCCAGCGCATATAGAAAAAATTGTAATTTTTTTTTTTTTTTAAGTAGAAAACTACACATTTTTTTAAAGACAAAAATACTTCATTAAATTTATAATGTTATTTATATGCAAAATATATACATTTCACTTACATTTAGTTGTATGATTTAGCTGAAAACTATTCAAAAGATATTAAAATGTTGCTTAAAAATAAGCAGAGTTGTTGCCATATAATTGTGATAACTTCAGTAAACATGGTTTATGGTATGTTCGTCATTTCTAATAGTAGAAATTAGAGATTCGTTTTTACTAGGAAACATAGTACTACAAATAGAGTGAACAGAGATATTTCGAAATTGTTTCCTCTAGTAAATCAATTTTAAAGCTACGGCATGAAAATAAATAAAATCTTTAGGTAAGAAGTCATAAAACAAATTTTAGAACAAGTGTATTTCTGTGCGAAAAGTAAAAGTTAACAAAATGGGTAAGTTGAAATAATATAATTTGTTGTGCTAAATTTATAAAAAATGTAAATAAATAAATTTATTAATAAATTTATGCAGCAATAATGGCTTTAGATTTCATAAGCTTAATTGCAGAAGAATTATAAAGATTGTGTTAAAAGAGTGTACTGAGGGTGAAAAATGAGAGAGCTTAAGAAATTAGATGACTGATGATTAAGAGGATAAATATAATTAAAAGTGTCTTAAGATTAGAATGATGGTCAAAAAGATTTTAAAAGTTGATGTGCAAGATATACTATTTTGGGAGAATAATTATAAGATTGATTGTTTTCAATATAATTTTTATTTATAATAAATGAATACATTGCTTACAGTGTATTTATTTGCTTACACAGTATTAACTTCAGACAAAATTGAAAAAAAAAAAGACTTAATCTTGCATTTTTAGTATAATTACAAATTATTTTCAACATTTTACTAATGCTTTACATAAAACTATGCTAATAAATATATACGTAATTAAACGACTAAACATCTATTTGGCTTCTTTTAAACTATATTGCTATAATGTTAATTAATCTGATATTTAGAGAAACATGTTTTCTGTATATATATATATATAATTATAAAAAATACATGTTGATTATCCAGATAACACAAATATATAATTTTCATATTAACTCTCTTCAGATTTTTCTATAAGATATTATTTTTAAATTAAAAAAAAAATCTCTAGTTAAAAAGACAAATACAAAAGGGGAAAAGCAACTAAATATAAATAGAGTAAAATGTAAGTTTAATATACAAAGATTAGCAAAATATCAGCATTATAAAAAATAATTTATACAAATAGTCAAACAAAGCTGTATTGATGATTAACAAAGTTATAATTATTTTATTAATCTGATATATCAACAACTGAAAATAAGTATAAAACGGTAGCATTTTAAGCTAGAAATTCCTTTAAAATATCATTTACATTTATATTTTATTTTTAACAATAGATGTAATTTGTAACAAGACTTTTTATAGTATAGGCACTGATAAATATAGTTCAAAAATATTTATAAGTTCTTACCTAAAATTTCCAGAAAACTGAGATTATAAAAATATTCCTTACAATGACATAAATATTGCAAAATTGTCAACTATTATCTATCTATCTATCTATCTATCTATCTATCTATCTATCTGTCTATCTGTCTATCTATCTATCTATCTATCTATCTATCTATCTATCTATCTATCTATCTATCTATCTATCTATCTATCTATCTATCTATCTATCTATCTATCTATCTATCTATCTATCTATCTATCTATCTATCTATCTATCTATCTATCTATCTATCTATCTATCTATCTATCTATCTATCTATCTATCTATCTATCTATCTATCTATCTATCTATCTATCAATCAATCAATCAATCAATCACATTATTGCTATTCTAGATATTTATTGACTTTAATATAATATAGTATTTTATAGCTATAGCATACTTTATATGTTTCTTAAATTTTCAAATTTTGGTATTTTTCTTTGATTAATTCTAATAACAATTTCAGTATATTAACCAATAATTAAAAAATAAATATGCTAATCTTTATTGCATAATAATTATCAATGAGAATATCATCTCTATAACCACACATTAGACCAAAAGCTACTGCTGAAAATAAAAGTTTAACATTTTATATTTATCTCTCTCTCAATATATATAAATAATTATATAACGGAATATTTGTAAATACAGTAACTAAATAATTAAAAATTTTTATCCACTTGGTTACTGTATTTACAAATATTCAGTTATATAATTATGTATATTGCTTTAAAAATACAGACATCGAATCATAATATTATTACATATATAAATAACAATAACGTGCTTAATTTTAACTCAAATTTATACAACTAATTTTATAAAACCTTACTATTTCAATATTTTTGCCCCCCCCCCCAGCCAAAAATTAATGCAGGAGTAGAGTGGAAAAATTTAGAACTCAAAGTCCATAGGATACAGTTCTAGGTCTATCATTTTTATTTCCCAAACTTATTATGAGTCTCCAACCACACAATAAACAGTGGCTTATTTATTTTTTCATCAAAATTTATTCACAAGCAATAAACCATGGGCTATTGATTTTCATCTCTAATATTATTGTTAAATAAAATGGTTATATATATATATAGTAATAAACAAAATTAAAATTAAATAAAATGGTTATATATATATATAGTAATAAACAAAAAACAAAATGTATATTAACAAATTCTAGATTTAAACCACTAAACATCACATGATCACCAAATTCATATTTTCCAACCCAGGTTGAACCCAAGAAGATTTATGTGAAAAAGACAAAGAAGTTGACTGACAACCTCTCTTACTAATAAGGCTGTTATGAATCCAATTGGGCATACCCAAATATATATTAATTATGACTACAAAAAGAGATTGTGAGATGAATGGATGAAATAATGAAGATTGCTGGCATAATAAGGAAAAGAGAGACTAAGTATAAGTGAAATTGAATTAAACATGCAATGGTTGAAAATGATGTTGAAGATTAATAATTAATATTAATCCTTCAAAAAAATCATGGTCAAGAGTTATAAATAATTATAAAAATTAATAATGTAAAAAAGCAGCATAATGGTTAAGAGTGCAGACTGAAAGCTAGAGGTGCCTGGATCGATTTTCAACTAAATAATGTGAAAAACAGTATGAGTGATGAGAATTTAATTAAATTAATCCCTATGCCATTTAGTGCATTGATAAGTGAAAGAATCTGGGATACAGAATACTTCCATCACAGTCCATTTCTGTTACTTCCTATTCTAGAGCTTCTTATTACTCCCAAGCAATAAACCACAGGATCATTTCTAATGGATTGCTATTTGTTCAGTCACTTTAGTGCTTTAACATCAAACAATCTCTTATGATTTTTATGATTTGAGAGCAATTAAACCATTGTATTTCATTTATTCTAATGTAAAAAAAAATGTTGCATTATTTCGCAAGTTGATTATAATTTACTGATTTTTAAGACTATAGTCTTCATCATTTTTTATAAACATTTCATTATGGAATATAGTCTGTCAAAGAAATGAAATCAATTTTTTTTAAAGTAAACGACTTATATTCATTTTCCATACCATATAAACATATTTCAAAAAGAGTTAAAAAATATTTACAAGTTATTCTTAGAAAGGTACCATAGTCCCCTTCCGCAAAAAATAGCAATAATGCTTTTTAAATTAGTATATTTTTAATACAGACATGCGTATAATAATAATAATAATAATAATAATAATAATAATAATAATAATCATAATAATAATAATAAAGAAGAATAATAATAATAATAATAATAATAATAATAATAATAATAATAATCATAATAATAATAATAAAGAAGAAGAAGGAGGAAAGAAGAAGAAGAATAAAAAGAAGAAGAAAAGAAGAAGAAAAAAGAAAATTGTATACTTTTGATTCAAGTGAACTGCAGCAATAAAACAGAAATAAAATAAACATCAATACTTCGATTTTTATTGTTTATATTTAAAACAAAAGGAAAAACAAAATGTTAATTATGCTTGGTTACGTTTTTTTTTTTTTTTAATTTTTATATCGAACACATTCTTCTAATTACAATTTGTTGAATATACTTTAGTTAATTTAACTTTTTTCCACTTGTAATAATTATACTAATTTAATAAATATATATATATATAAAACATTTTTCTTAGAATTAAATTAAAATAAACATTTAAAAGCTATGCAGCAATGTTTTTATAAAAAAAATATTTAAAGTATTTTCAAAAAAATGTATATATACATATATGAAAAAAAAAAAATCTTACTTTTCTGTTAGCATTATTATTTTATACCGTTTAGTAATTTGTTATGATAATCTATATATCTCCGTAACTATCTTTCATCTATGTATTTAACTATCTATCATATATGTACAATTATTTATCTTATCTATCTATCTAGTGATTCCGTGGTGCCAAATAATGAAATAACCTTCAGATGTAATGTTTAAATGTAAATAACAAATAAACAGTGTCTGACAAACAGTACCTTTATCTTATATTGCTTTAATCCAAATAGTCTGTTCTTTTTTCATTTTCTTTTCTATCTCTTTTTTTCTTTTCCTTTTTTCTATTTATATATTGACTTATCTATATTTGCTTGTCTCCTTATTATTTATATATATTTATATAACCATC
Organism: Epiperipatus broadwayi; assembly: GCA_028023455.1. Classification (NCBI taxonomy): domain Eukaryota; kingdom Metazoa; phylum Onychophora; class Udeonychophora; order Euonychophora; family Peripatidae; genus Epiperipatus; species Epiperipatus broadwayi. The sequence continues at coordinate 41,795 of JAQFVV010001122.1, forward strand.
CTGTTAATTAATTCTCAGTGTAAAAAATACCTCTTTATCATTCTATTCATTTTCAATCTACTCATTTATCTATTGTAAGAATCCAAATATAAAGTCTGGTAAGATTATTATTCATAAGAACTAGGGAATGACCATCCAACTATATACATGTGTAACATATATAGAATATAAATATTATCATAAAACACTACAAAATATCACTATCTACAGCTCCCTGGTTATGGCTACAGCACTCAATATTGCCAGCCCATTTTTCTTTCATATTTCTCTAGATAATAAAGATACAAGAGACTTTAAATTAGAAAAAAGCTATAAAGACTGTAAATATACCGCATTACACAAAAATCAGGTTAATATTCCAATATAATGGGTAAAATAATATTTTATTAGAATTATGTTAAAATGAATTATATAAGCATTTACAATTATAAACATGATTATGGGTGATTCATAATGCCCATTAATCTCAAATACAAAAATTTTGCAATAATACAATTGAGATTCACTGCAGGGTAACTATTAGTAATCTATCCCTATGTCATATATCACTCCAATAGTAATGAATTATATGAATTAAATGCAAGAGCTTTAGCTAATTGTTTAAAGATAAATATAAAGATACAATATTATTAGTTAGGTCAGGGTTTAAATACAAGATATTTCTAATAGTGTCAATATTCACATAAATGTTCTGGACTACAGAAAATATAATTGATATATTTTTAATTTACCTTTTGTTCATGCTTAGCATACTTTCGATATATAACATATCATAATCATGCTCATCCAGATTTTGAATATAAAGTATTATTGTATTTAATATAGGGCTATAACCTTTTGTAGGTGATAAAACCTATGGGTTGGAATGAATCATCAACAAAAGTATTTTAGGGCCTGAAATAAAAAACGAAAAATTAAATTATTATTATTGTAGCTTTTTAAAAAGTGTCTCTAATATATTATTTTCTTTTTGAATCATTTGAAGACATTTTCCAAAATCACATCCTTGAGATAAGTAGACCTAAGAGTTCGGAAGAAGCTTTAAAACACGTTGACAAAGATCTCCAAAACCTTTAGTCTTTTTAACAACTTTTAGTCATAAAAGAAGAGTAATTCAATATTACTTATACTTTAAAACAATTTCTGAAAGATTAGCTAAAAAGATTACGGTTACCATTAATTTTCTTTTTCAAATCTTATCTGTAGTTGTAAGTTTTTAAGTACAGACATATATATATATAATTTACGAAATTTATATTAAAATACATGCCATTTAGTTAACATTTTAAGTAGATGAGTAAGATATTTTGAATAAGTATAGATTTTCCCTATCATATTCACATACTATTCCATATTTGTGTGTGTACATAAAATGAAATAAGACCGGATTTTAAATAGGCCACTTCAGAAGAAAGCTTGGTACAACAAACTCTTTTCTTTTGTACGAATAATGAATGATATTCATGAGACTTAATAACTGTCAGCCTAAACAGCTTTGACGGTGTTCCAATTACACTCTACCTACTATTTATTTGTTAGAGCTAGTAGGTTATCCTGTTTTATATATATATAAGGTACCTAAAGAGTTTTAAATTTATTTGCTAGTAGGTTATCCTGTTTTATATATATATAAGGTACCTAAAGAGTTTTAAATTTATTTGTTAGTAGAGAAAGTAAGTTATAGCAGAATCATAGATTGTATAAAAGATCTTATTGGATATTTTATATGAAATAGAAATAACGATATTAAAATAAAAAATTTTAACTAAAAATCTTGAACATTTGCTCTTTATAAGCATTTTCAGTATAAGGGACTTGAACTCAAACTTTCAACTTCACTACATCTATCTAATCTATCTTATACAACAGATACACATGATCACATGCATGTGAAGTAAAAAAAAAGATCTCCGATATATATATATATATCGTCTGAATTAGCAATCGTCATTAGGTCTTGATCACTATTTCCCACACATATATACAATCAATGCTCAGTTTATATTGAGATAGCAAATCTTCAAACATTAATAGACAAGCTTCAATTTTCTCCATTGCTCAACTCTTTAAGCAACCATATCATTGAAAAGGAAATACTCAAAGCCCTTATTGGGACAAATATTATTGGTATGCCCATATTAACCATAAGTCAATCTGACCCAACACCCATAGGACCTTAATATGTCCATTTAATTACACAGAAGAGGAATGGACGGAGTAGAGGCTGTATATATATATATGATAAACAAAAATGCAAGTTAAAAAACTTATATATATATATATATATATCATCTATACTAACCTTAATGTAATTATGAGGAGCTTGGAATTGAACTTTAGTTGGAGAGTGGACAAGATTGAAGCTTTCCATTAGAGTTTGTATATTTGCTATCTTTATGTAAGTTGAGAACTAATTGTTTAGATGTGTAAGATGCGGTAATCTGGACTGACTGATGAGTACTGGTTTAGCATGAAATATGTGTATTGGAGATCGTTTATCTGTTTCACACATCTAGGGACATATATATATATTAGTTGTATGATACTGAGTGATTGGTTAAAGAGAGTTTCAATGTCTGAGTTCAAGTCTCGTTTAATTATATTTCTTTCTGTCATCTATTTATTTTAGTTGGTTCCTATCAATTTCTTGCAAAAGTCTAAAGGATATTGAGATTGAATTTAAATGCCCATCTAACTTAAAATATACCTTTAAATTTTGATTATATGTTGTAAACCTTAGAAAATAACAATAATGTTATTCATAAAAACCACAATGTGTGTAATAAATAACTATCTGGAAATACTTTTTTTTCCTTTCTCAAGATTATTCTTTACTAATTTTCTTTTATTTTCTTCTCATATCATAAAATTTATGAAGTACATTCGGTATAACCAGGAAGTCATTATTTTTTATGCTTTACATTATTTCCCAATCTATGTTGAATATAACTTCCTAAGTATAATGATATCTTGAAAAAACATCTTTGTGGTCACATATTAACTGCATGTGAAAAAATCATAATAAGTCATTATCGAAATATGATATTTATAAATGTATTATTTTAAATATTTTATTATGGCTAATGTTGTTAGACATATTAATTGTGTATAACAAAAATATAAATATTCGCAATACCTTCTCTTTCAATTGACTTGGTTGATAAAAACATATCTTTTTTTTTAAAAATGCTAGTCAGAGAAATTATAAAAATATTATTCTATAATATAAATAATTCTGCTAGAATTTGGTGTTGTTCATACATCAACTATACACCATATCAAGAATAGAACATTTTTTTTCAGACATTAATAGAAACAAAATATTACTACCTATATTTTCTAAATCTCTTCAACTAGACACGTTAAAGTATACCATTATCATAAACAATTTTATTATATTTTAAATATCTGTATGACTTCAAAATTAATAATTCATAATGTTTATTTCCATTGATATGTGATTAATGAATTAAATCTTTCTATACCAACGTGCATGTATAAACACACGTCCTTAGTCATGATTTAGTGCTGAATAATATTTATTTTATTAATTAAAACGTTTAATTAAAGTTTTGATATTAATTGATTTATATTGTTGATATTCATAATGTACTTTTATTATCATTTATCGGATTATTTATTATTTATCAAGAAAATCTTTATAAGAAAAAAAAAACTTCTTTTATTAAACTCTTTAAATTTCTTTAAAAATAATTTTTTTCACCATGCAGTAAAATAATATTACAACTTAAGATTTATAAACCCAGCATATAGAATAAAATATTTTCTTTCACCTTCTTTAAATATATTACTGAAATATAGTACTCTTATACTGATATCAGGTTTGCCCTTTAAATTTTTGTACATGGATGAAGCATAATTAATTTATTATATAAGAAGAATATCATCTCCTCCCCAACAATTGAATCTATTTTCATTTGAATTATATTTTTATCATTGGAAAATATATAAAAGATTATTATAAACAGATAAACATTTTCAACAAAATTAACAATTAAAGAGAGAAAAATTGAGAAATTTAAACAATCTTCCTTTTTTACTTTCAAAATTCAATTTATTTGCATCTATATTTAGGTCTAGTACAATTAAATCATTCAATTACCGTTAACCTGATCACAAAACATGAGTGTTAAATATAAAGCAAGAAAGGTACAGTACATCAAAGAGACATTTCATAATTACTGAGTCCATTAGATTGATTGCTAAGTATTTTGGCAATTCCAATCCTGAACTGCATCAATAAGGAATTTAAATTTTGGTGCAGACTCTTGGGCTGTAGCAGCTGGGATCATCATAGGAGTCATTAAAGAGTTATCTGGCCCAGGTCTGATCTGCCAACCCTGGCTGACACGTGCATATATCTTCTCATTTAATTTGTGAAGGATGCTTAAGAATAGTTCATCAATTGAGCAATCTGATCCCTTGTTAAAAATGACATTGCATCTGACGGAACAGATTGAAAAGTTTATCATTGTGGTTAGCCTAATCTCTCCTAAATTTCTTTTTTTGAAAGCATGTTTTAGCGATATACTAACATAATCTTGCTTTTTTAGTAGATCGTTTACAACATTGTCTTGTTGCTTTTAGTTATGCATAGAGATTTCAGATGTTTTGATAATAGTAATATAGAATCACTGTAAACTGTGAAAATAATTAAAATTTTATTCAACATATTTTCATTGTTTTTTTGTGTGTGTGTGTGTATGCATGCAGTATCGTATAACATAGAATTTGAAATCCCATTAAATTTTCTGAAAATATTAATGAGAAGTTTCATGATATTACTAGAGAAATACTGAATTATAGTTGTAGTCAATCAAAGAAAGTGATATACAAGAAGTTTTTAATTCATATCTATTATCTTAGTTGGATTTTTCACAACTTCATCTTTTACAAAAATGAGAATCAAATGTGATGTCAATATTATTTTCTTCCCCACAAGTCCTTTTTAATAACTGAATTGATAGTAATTTTCCCAAAATAACCTTACACCACTGAATTTAAGAATATCATATGTAAAATGAGCAAAATATTTTCTCTCTTTATATAGTTTTTGGAATAATTAATGAAACAATAGATTTACTACCAGATTTTGATATTTTTACTCTATGAAACAGTATTTAGTATTACATCTGAAATGTAACTTATTTTTGTCATTAGCTTTTACTTCTTGCTCATTATGTAAATTAAAGATAGATCATTAACTGAGAAAGAGTTGGGATCATCATCATTTATACATTACTATATGCTAGTTATATTTATGCATGAGAACATTAAGATTATTTTTAAATAAAGTTACTTCCCTTAGATTACAAAGATATTTTAAACACTAAACATCTTTCATTTTACACATGACAGAAATAAGATAGTTATCAATTGGTTTATAATTAAGAGTGAATATTTTAAATCTCATTAAACCAGAATGTACGTAATGAAATCATAGAGAAGTCACATTATCCAAGAGGATAGACTTTTTATTTTCTTCTTTAATTGAAAATAATAATAACCATATTCATTAATGGTTACACTTTTATTATTCATTACTTTTAGAGAATTATAAAATTAATTATAAATACATTATTTATTTGATTGTGAATTTAAATTGGTCATATGAATAGAAACCTTTATCTTAACAATCCAATAAAACATAATTTTGAGAGAAATTGTCTTATCTGATGTTGATTAAATAGAATAACAATGTTTATGTGGCACATATACCTGCATATAACTTTTTTTGGACTATGTCATAATTTATAGCTTATTATGATATGTAAAAATTACCAAATCTACTCTGTAAATGATGTACGATCCCATATATTTTTATTACATTTACATTTGACTACCTGAATAAAAAAACTGTCTTGGTTTGATAATTAATGTTCACAAATTCAAAATAAATCTTCAGCAAATTTGAGTCTGTAAAGTTATCAGTTTATAAAATGTAAATCAATTTAAGTACATCGGCAGCATTTCATAACAAGACTAATATGGACTTTAAATTACAAAACAAATTCCAGTGTATACTTGCTACTGATTGAATTAATAATTTTAAGGATAAAATACCAAAAGTAATATAACTATGACATCTAAATTAAAGCATATATGAGCAATTTTTTTCCCAATTAATTATAGGAAAATGAGACCTACTCCACACTATCAATGTGACATAACATTATAAAAAATATTTAGGATTAGTTTTAAAATTCTAAAAATTCTAAAATTATGTGGCAAGATCAAAATACCATCCAAAAAAGAATATGTTATGTTGAACATGAGTATAATTTTTGTCATGAGATAAAATGAGATAGAATTCATTTACATAATAAAGATTATCTGAAAAACCTCTAAAATTGTATTATTATTATAATTATCATCATCAAAATCATTATGTTTTGGATTTATAGACTATAAAAAGACTTTTAAGTATATGAGCAATCCTTCAATGAATAAAGTACTGAAATATCATGATATCATTCCATGCTATTGCCAAACTGTAAAAAGTATTTATCTGAATTTATCATCAGTTATTATGTCACATGCTAGCATTAAAAAGATTGGGATCATTAAGAGTATAAACAGTGATGTTCCATATCTTCAAAGATAATTACTATGATTTGTAAGCAAGTATTTCATGAAATAAAATTGAAAGCTGAAAGGAAAACATATAAATTATGTAAATCAACTACATTTTTGATATAATAAGGTAGATTTTTTTTCAAATAATGCTTTTTATATTACTCATATAAGTGGTGTAGAACTAGATAGAGCTTGATTTTATTTGGAATTGCAGCATGGGAACTTAACAGTTCTCTAGAAAATTTTTATGATAATGACGGAGAAGATATAGGAATGATACCCGATTCTATCATAGCTCCACATCATGATCCAAATGAGCCTGTAGAAATCAACCCTAGAATAGCTGTACCTCCTCAACCAGCAGAACCTTCTAATCCAGATGGTTTTCATTCAAAGTTTCTAACAATAGCTTGTCTTCATGGTAATTCTAATAGTTCTGATGAAGAAGAGAGTCAAGCTTTCTATGCTGGTAGCTCAGAAAGGAGTGGTCAATGAGTTTTAGGACCTGGTAAAAAGAAGACATCTAACAAAATTGTAGAAAATATGTTCAATGCTGCTAAAGAACATGGTGCTGAAATTGTTGAAGGAGATGGTTTTTCAAATCATCCACCAACAATGGCTTTTTGAGGAAATTGTTATAGGTTAAGATCAACTGAAAATGATTCTACAGTATATGCTGAACCCAATCTTCCTTCTTCCCCCAAGCCAGTCTCTATGACATTAAGATTATGGAAGAATGGCTTCAGTGTTGATGATCATGAATTAAGATCTTATAATGATCCTGATAATAAAGAATTTATGAGTTCAATTAGTAAAGTGGAAATTCCAAGGGAATTAATCCATCTTGCAAAAGGTGATGAAGTTAATTTAAATTTAGAAGACCATCAAATGGAAGATTATACTCAGAAGAAAGCAACAGTTAAAGCTTTTTAGGAGATAAATTTAAATTAGGAAGTCCAGCTACTTGAGTACTTCTAACAATATTCATCCAATAATTGAAGAAACATAGCAGAATAAAGCTTCTGTTAGAAGTGCCATTGTTTTAAATGAATCTCAACATGTTACAAATTTACAGATTCATTTAGCTGATGGAACATGGGATGTTGCTAAATTTAATCACACTCACACAGTAATATATGTTAGGAACTACATAGTAACCACATGGCCCCAGTTTGCTTGTACACTGTTTGCCTTAATGACAACTTTTCCAAATAAAGAATTGGAGGATGAATCTACTTCTTTGAAAAGTGCTAATTTACTCAATGCAGTTATTGTTCAAAGACTGAAGTAAAATTTTCAAGTAGAAATGTGAATTTCAATGTGGGAGAAAAGAATAAAGGATTTAATTAAAACACATTACCTTTCTCAAATTGACTATCTTTTTAGAAGTTATTTTTCTGTTTTTCAAAATAATAATTATCATCTGAATAAGTCTTCAAATATATATATATATATATATATATATATATATATATATATATATATATATATATATATATATATATATATATATATATATATATATATATATATTATATTAAAATTGACAACATATGTTTAAAATATACCTAAGAAAAATAGTGTTAAATGGTGTTTTTTTTTTTACAAAAAAAATAATAAAGGTTAATTATAATGAATTAAAAAAGTTAACAACTATTTATATCTTGGTCATATTATTAATACAAATAAAATATAAAAGAAAAGATTGATCCTAGAATTTAACTTGGATTAGGTATCTATGATATAATTAATTAAATAAAAAAGGGTAATTTATATGATTGGCATTGAAGATTATTACTAGATGTTATTTACCTGTTTGTATATATGGATCTTAGACATAACTGATGGGCTGGATGACAATACAATGACTTTTGAACATCCATTGATGAAATGTATTAGGAGTAGCAAGGAGGAATCAGAAAAGTACATTGTTGAGGGAACCTGTACTGACTGACATTGTTGACTGAGCATATTGTTTGAAAAGAAAATTAAAAAAGGATACTAGAAATTTTAGAGTTGTTCCATACAGGCTGTAAAAAACTTATAGAGATACTTTATTTGAGATGAATGGATGAGGTAAGAAGATTTTGTGGAAAAATATGAAAAAGCTTTAAGTTGAAAAATTCCGACCAAATTTGGAAATAACATAATGCAATGAATTGTTAATGATGAAAATTAAGATCGAAAACTTAAAAGGGTGTTCAAATCACATAAAAATGCTAATGCTTTCTCTACTTTTTTCCATGTATCAAAGTATCGGCGGGAAGCGTATATATATTGTAACCCAGTGCTTTTGGCACTTGGATTTATTTAGCATTATTTCTGCATGAAATCAATGTTATTCTTTTAAAAAAATAAAAAGATAAAATAAAAGTGGTAATATTTGGTTAGTAAAATGTGCCAACCATTTTCCTAGACATGGTTTGTGTAAATAAATAATATATTACCTAATGCAATATCATGTTTTCAAAATGACATGAATAATTTAAGTAAGATATTGTTATAAGAGCAAGTTAATATAATTTAAAACAAATATAATAAACTGTAGTTGGTTTTTAAATGGGTATAAAAGAAAATAAAAACATAAATATCAATTATAATTTTGAGATCGTCTTATTCTAAGGAAAAGTAACTTCTGAGAAATTCATTTTGAAGAAAATAATTTTAAATGTAATTAAATCACAGATAATTATTGTTGGTTTGAATGTATTTATTATTTTCATTATTTAACTACTTTGTAATACATTTTAAATAATACTGAAAACTATATGATTGTAATAAGTTTTTTTTTCTTTTGTTTTTGTTATAATCAAATAATTTGTTTTTATTGGTAGAGGTCGCTAAAAAAAGAATAACCAATTCATACTCAAGTCATTTTTTATATAGTGCATTTCAAAGATATAACAGTGCTGAAATTTGGTAACACATTTTTTTTTAAATTTTGAAGAAATAAATGTATAATCTAAGGAAAGTTCTATCTACAATGTTTGGCTGAACGTTTTGGTAAGATATCTTGAATTTCTCTGCAATCTTTCTATTTAAAAACTTCTACATTAGATAATTATCGCGTCTTAAAAGTTGGATTTTTTTAAAACAAAACCAAGAAAAATGAAGAAATTAGCTAAAAATATTAATCAAATTCTTATTTTGTCTAGATTAAGGAAAACAAATATTTTCCAAGTAAAAACTAATTATCTAATGACTTATTCTTTATTAATATTTTTCTGGTATAGAAGAAAAATAAGTAGAAAGAAAAAAAACCAAAGAACTAGAAACATTTTTTTTTAGCACTTTTAAAAAAATAAATCGTCTGCATTATCAATAATGGAGAAATTGTATTAAGAAGAATATATTTAATTCACTAGTAACTGTCTAGGAAAAATAATATTCATAATAATAATAAACAATATACCTGCATGTTTTTTGTTTTTTTGAAAAGGAAAAAGAAAACTTTCTTGAAGTAAATGTGAATATTAAATACGTGCATTCTTTAAAGGAAAAATAGTATTTGGAAAATAAATTGCTAAGATTATGAAAGATAGCTTAATAATTTCTTTATTGAATTAAGAATAAAATTAAAATATATAGTATACTGTATGCAAGGTGAAATTCTTATAACTTCATCCATTCTATAATTCACCTTCTGTTATTATCATACTAATCTATAGGAAAAAGTGTGCGTTTTCTTCAATATTCTAGCTAGCTAAGTATATGTATCATCTTTAAATAATGTGTATGTTTATCATCACAGTTATTCATATTTGTTTTCATTGGAATCCAAACCTTATGTTTATAATCCAATTGAGAATTAATCTTCGGTTCTACTATATTTTTTTTTTACATGTTCATTATTATAATTGCTAAAGAAAAAAAAACATTTTTTTAAAAAAAAAAAAGTTTTTTTTTTTTCTTGTTTGTTAATGTGGGAGGGGGGAAAAAATTCACCTGGACAAACAGCTCAACAGAAAAATAGTTCTGCTAATGAGATAATGTGTATTTGTTTATTTAATTTTTTTAATTTTTTATTTTTAAAAGAAAAACTAATTGGTAAAAATTTTATTTTGTGTTATAATTTTATCTTGTCAATGTATTTTAGGATTTATATCTGTCACAGTAATATTTTAATGATCTGGTAATGATAAGTGTATGTCTTACTATCTTTACTTTGGGTTAACTTTGTCTTTAATATGAAATATATCTGATTTATTACATGCAACTGGAGATATGAACTTTGCATGTTAGGTACTTAAAAGAAAAATCTTTTATATTTATTTTAAAACTGTATTTAAATTTATCAGAAGTAACTCTAAAAAAAATGCTATAACAAGATATTTCTTGTTTAAAGTTTGAGCAGAATTTATATTACATTAATTAAGTAATTTAGTAACAGTTATTCTTTAATAACACATCCACTTTATTTAGTTTAAGCTGGTATTCTACCCATTGCTTTTGAATATTCCTTCATTAGAATTAAAATTATTATATTTTTCTGCTGTCATGTCCATTGGTTTCAGATATTGATTGAAGTATACATTTAATATAGGTTTATTCTTATTAGTGTGTTTTACTATCTTGCCTAAGTGTAGAGTTGGTATATGCTTAATCTCAGCATATTTTAATACTTATAAGGTATTTTATTTTGTGGGATGAAAATGATCTCCCCAAAATACTTTATTTTTCCATAAGAGGAATAGTTTTTGATATAATGTGATGGTATGTTTGATAGTCCATGTGATCGATTCTCAGGAATAGAATGATCAAGAGTTGATATCATATTTAGTATACTTAAGGTATTTTAAATTCCAAAAGAGGATTATACTTGGTGCATGTTTGTTACTTTACATGGTGAGACATAGATTCCACACCTATACATTTTATGCCTGAGTAATAGACAAGAAACCACCAAATACTTCAGTGTAGTATTTTACTCTGCAGACATTAGTTGTTATTCTGCATTCCTTATGTGAAATTAAAGATAGTTCCACTATAGAAGATGTAGATTATTGTGCTCTTTTAAAAGTTATGGCAAGGGTAAATGTTAGATATTATGTGTTAGTTCCTCAAGGTGCACTTTAGTATCAGTAGTGCCTTAGTAATTGAAATCAATATCTGTATTGTGCTACCGAGCCTTGCTGGTAGTTTACAAGCAAACCAATTGAGAAAGTTAATTTAAAAATGCGTAATTTAAAATGCTTATTTAGTGAGGGAATGTTCGAACACAGTATTTAGTATTAATTAATAGTTAAGAAATATTCTTAGCATGCATTAAGACATCCATAATTAAAATATTTATCATAATGTAGGTGGACATTAAGTTAAGCATGAAATGGTGAGTGGGCCTTCTGATCAATGACCCAATAACTAATAATAAGTTATTTAATTATAAACCATAACTTAGTTAACTTTATTAGTAATAGAGTCAATATTTTAAAAGGATTGTATTGAACCATTTTATTAAATTACACAAATCATATATAATTAATTTTGTGTACTTCATATCATAATATTAATATAAAAAATAGTTAGTCAATAACTTAAAGTAAAAGATTTATAGAAAGTTTACTAAAATTACAGATTAGTGTATTAGTAAACCAGATGCACATTTTGACTAATTAATCCAGTACAATAGTGTGACTTCAAACATGTGTTAATTTATAAGTTTAATGTATATACGAATAGTAGACAGATTAAGGTGATGATTTATGGTTAGTATCAATGTAATACTATCTAATAAATTTGTATATTTTGTTTAGTTCTGTGTTAGTAATAAATTATAGTTTTTTCAATATTCCTTGTGAATTCATTTTTTTTATGTGCTAAATATGTGTGTTTGCACAATATTTGCAAAACATTTTCTTGAGTCCGAAACTATTTCAAACTGTCAAAAGCTTAATATACCAGATAGACAAATTTATGAAGATATGAATATTTCATTTCATTTTATTTTAATGATAATTATTTATGGAATTGCAAACTTCAGACTAAACATTATGTAATTGTAAAAATGAATTTATTTCCAAGTTATTAACCCTGACTGCACATTATTCCAGTTACATTTAGTTAAATTATTGAATTAATTAGTCTTAGTTAATTTATTGCCTTGTCATGGATGATGGAAGGATACAAAAAGCACCCTTGTCTTTTTATAATTATGACTGAGATTCTGATACAAAGTCAGTCTTGTTCAAAATTTTATGTGATTATTTATGTCATTGTTGATCATATTTATCACCCCTTTGAATAATATAGTAGTTGTTATGATATATGAGGACAGATTAACTTTGAAGCAAAAGTGAATGTTGCCTATAGCTTACCAGAATGCCAGTCATGTGTGATAGCACAATACTGTAGAGTCTTTTATTAATGTAGACAAAGAAACCTTGAGATTATTATTGTCATTATGATTATTCTTTATTTAAAAAGTGATCTATTATTATTGATATTACAATTATGGTGTGGCATAAAAGAATTTCAATTTCAATTATGCTATAAGAAAGGTATTTTCAGATCATATTGGCAAATGATTTACATAATGGATTTTTTTTTATAGAAACATTAACAAAAACATGAGAAGTTATCATCATTGTTTAAAAGTGCAAATACTTACAGCTCTGAGAATGTGTTTTTGATAAAGAGAGGATGTTATTTTATTCTAAATTATTAATTAGGGAATGATGGCAGTTTTTTTCCTATCTTCCCAAGATATTTATTTTACTTATGATAATTTATTTTATGATTTTAATTTCGTTATTTGTCTTAACTGCATACATCTGCAGCTAAATTGTTTTATAACTAACTGTCCACTGATCTAGGCTGTGTACACATTGGCGCATTTGAATGGCACCAAATATACTTTATTTAGGTTAGAAATGAACGACCGACTATAGTAGATATAGATGGCAGCATATACCTTATTAGGTTAGAATATATATATATATATATATATATATATATATCTATATGATATATATATATATATATATATATATATATATATATATATATCATCAACCATTATCAATCCACTGCAGGATGAAGGTCTCTCCAAGTTCAATCCATCTTTTCCGATCTTTAGCTTCTCTTTTCCACATCACCCCTGCAAACTTTCTTATTTCATCCATCTCACATGTGGTCTCTTTCTGGGTCTTTTACAATCTCTTGGAATCCAGTTTAAAATTTCAATTGTCCATCTATTATCATCTCTTCTAGCAATATGTCCAGCCCAACTCCACTTCAGTCTTTTAATTTTTTCAAGGAGATTAGTAACACCTGTCTGTTCTCTTATCCATACATTGCATTTTCAATCTCTTCTTGTTACTCCCAACATGCATCTCTCCATACTCCTTTGAGTGGTTTGAAGTCTCTGTATTGCTCTTCTATTAAGTGTCCAAGTCTCAGATCCATAAGTAAGAACTGGCAAAACACATTTATTAAAAACCTTCCTTTTCAAACACATAGGCATATTTCCTTTTAGTATCAAGTTATTTCTACCAAAAGCACTCAAACCAAGTTTAATTCTATGATTAATTTCATCCATTATGTTTCCATCTGTATTAATAATCTGACCAAGGTATTTGTAACTTTTAACTTCTTCTAATTCATCATAATCAATCTTTATTTTCATATTTTGAGAAAATCTATTAAACATTACTTTAGTCTTTTCAACATTTATCTTTAGTCCTACTTTCCTACTTTCATCTGATAACCCCTGCAACATTTCCTGTAACTCTAACACATTATTTGCAAAAACAACTACATCATCTGCAAAATCTAAATGACTTAAATAATCTCCATTTACTTTTACTCCTTTAGCTTCCCATTTTAATCCACAAAATACTTCTTGCAGCACTGCTGTAAAAAGTTTTGGAGATATGGAGTCATCCTGTCTTACACCCTTTTCAATGTTGACTTTCCTACTAGCATTATGTAATCTAATTGTTGCTGTTGCATTTTTATAAATATTCTTTAAAATATGGCAATATCCTGGATCTATACCTTGATGATCCAATGCTTTAATCACTGAAGAAATATTTATAGAATCAAATGCCTTTTCATAATCTACAAATCCTAAGCATAATGGCAACTCATATTCATTTGTTCTTTCTATAACTTCTCTCAATACCTGGATATGATCTACTGTACTAAAACCACTTTTAAATCCAGCTTTTTCTCTTGGTTGGTGGAAGTCCAGTGTTCTCTGTAGATGAGTTGTAATTATCTTAGTAAAAATTTTGTATAAAACTGATAAAAGACTGATAGGTCTGTAATTTCTAATATCTTCTTTATCACCTTTTTAAAATATTAATATTAATACCGCATTCTTCCAATCATCTGGTACATCTTTATCATTTAGACATTTAGAATATAACTTTGCTAAAAAAATGTCTATTTCTTCACCTGCTTCTTTTAATATATCAATTATAATTCCATCATTACCTGGAGCCTTCCCTTTCTTCATAAATTTAATTGCATGTTTCACCTCCTCATTCAAAATTCTGGGCAATTCAGAAGATATAACAAGTATAGGAGGTACTTGTTCTTTATTACTATATAATTCTTGATAGAAGTCTTCTACACATTTTATGATGTCATCTTTCTTTTTAGTAATAATGCCATCTTTTTTTCTTATTGCAGATATAAATTTCCTACCAATACCAAAATGTTGTTTTACACTCTTTAGACTTTTATTCTCTTCTATAGCTTTCCTTGCTAGTTCACAATTATACTTTCTTATATCATTTTCAACTCTTTTCCACACCATTTTACAAAATTCGAGATATTCAATCCTTTTTAATGCATCTTTTTTGTATATCTTCATATTCCTTCTTTTCTTCATAAATTCTCTAGTCTCAGTAAAAATTTTTTTGGTCAATTTCTGCTTTTTTCTACCAGCTATCTTTGTGGCAGTTTTTAAAAGTGTATCAGTTATTTTTCTATTAATTTCATTCAAATCTGAATCTTGTTCAAAATCTACTAATACTTGAAACCGATTGGTAAGTTCTAATTTAAATTCATTAGAATGTTTCTGAAGATTAAGAATATCAACTGTAAATATTGTTATTCTTAATAATTTTTATCTCTCTAGTTTTGCATTAACATGTATCTTACATCTTACTAATCGATGATCACTTTCTGTGTTAAATTTATTAAGAACATTACAATCTTGAAATATGTATTTTCTGTTAGTCAAAATATAATCCAATTCTGCTGTACCTTCATTTGGATGCTTCCAAGTCCATTTTCTTTTAACCTTTTTCTCAAAAAAAGAATTCATAATATAAAGTTTTTCTTTTTCTGCAAATTCCACAAGTCTATGTCCTCTCTCATTTCTATTACCATAACCAAAATTACCTTCCCGCATTTTCATCTTTCCTTTGTTCACCAATTTTTGCATTAAAGTCTCCCATAACAATTTTAAAATGTTGTTTACTCTGATCAAAAGCCTTTTGTACATCCATATAAAAATCTTCTACTACTTCATCACTATGAGAACTTGTTGGGGCATAAACCTGAATTATCTGCATTTGGTATCTGCTATTAAGTTGTAAAACTAATCTTGCCACCCTGTCCGAAACACTATCAACATCTACAATGTTATTCTTCCATTTTGTATTTATAATGAATCCTACTCCACTTGTATTTCCAATATTTGTGCCTCTATAGTAGAGTACATGTCCACTTTTTAAATGAATTGTTTTTTCACCTTTTCTCTAACTTCACAAAGTCCAATAATGTCCCATTTAATATAAGATAGTTCTTCTTCTAACTCTTGCAATCTTCCTTTACTTGAAAGTGATCTGCAGTTGTAAGTACCTAAATAAAAAGTTGTCATCAAATGGCAGCCTGAGTCTGCAATCAGGGGATTCTTAGCACCTTCTGCCTTCGGCCCCAACCGCTGCCTTAGTTGGTGACTTTACAGCCTCCTGGGAATAAGGGCCATGCTTTATTTTTGTCTGTCATGATTGTATATATTGAAAAAATATTCTTAAACTCAGAGGTAAAAAGCCAATAAACTCACCACGCTGGCTAATGCGTGTTGGTGAGCAGCCCATCCATATTCATATACTATATGAATAATCACATAGTAATAACAGCTGCAATGACTAGAATGTATGGAGTGGACATTAGGAATTTGCCCTGCTCAGTTCTTTTAAGGCCTCCAAGAGGAAATATATATAGTTAACTGGACCACCATACAACCTTTTTATTACCTTGGTTGTAACAATTTCCTGATGAGCATGTTGCAGGAAGAGACTATTGATTGGCATTCCCTAATGCAGATGTTACCCCCCCCTACAACAATATTTCCTGATCATCAGAGGATGTAGCACCATAGAAGCTGGAAGCATCTAGACATTTCTATGTTTGGTTTTCCAAACGGTGCCCCTAGAGTTCCATTTCACTACAACCTGACTTACTTAGGTCTAGTTATGCCAGACATAGCTCAGGAAGCATGAGATTCTTCTGAATGAGTGCACTGGATGATCAGTGATGCAATAACAAAAAAAATAGAATTAAACAACTGGATAACTAAAATTAATTTTAAGTAACAATAATTTTATTTAATAACAGGTTTAAATAAATGTCCATCAAACAAAGTATTTCATTGACAGTCCATTGTGTTCCTTCAGCCTACTTCCAATAACATTTTTATATGACTTAAAGAATGTAGTTTGTTGAGAGTATAATAAAGTCCTTCTTCCAATTGTTCTTTACAGTTTACATCTTTAATCATTTAGTTAATCCACAGAGAGGAGTGTGATATATTAAGACAACAGAGAGAATAATGAAGACCACTGATAGCATTTAATTCGGAGTTCCACTTAATTCCATATATAGTTAATTCAATAAACATTTTATTTATAGTCCATTGTGTATCTGAATTTGCACAATTACAAATATTTCATTTACAATCCATTGTGTAACTGAATTTGCTCAATTAAAATATTTTATTGACAGTCCACTGTGTAATTGAATTTGCTCAATTACAAATATTTTATTTACAGTCCATTGTGTAACTGAATCTGCACAATTACGAATATTTTATGTACACTCCCTTGTGTAACTGAATTTGCTCAATTACAAATATTTTATTTACAGTCCATTGTGTAACTGAATTTGCTCAATTACAAATATTTTATTTACAGTCCATTGTGTAACTGAATCTGCACAATTACGAATATTTTATTTACAATCCCTTGTGTAACTGAATTTGCACAATTACAAATATTTTATTTACAGTCCATTGGGTAACTGAATTTGCTCAATTACAAATATTTTATTTACAGTCCATTGTGTAACTGAATTTGCACAATTACGAATATTTTATTTACAGTCCATTGTGTAACTGAATCTGCACAATTACGAATATTTTATTTATAGTCCATTGTGTAACTGAATTTTGGTGTACAAGGGCAATATGAATTAAAGAATGCAAGTTCTTTAATAATTTACATTTTATGTCTAATTCAGAGTTCCAGTTAACTTTAAGTTAGTTAAAGCACAATACATATATTTTTAGTCATGGTTATCCAAATCCAGGTTTGAATCCATGCTATATGCACATTTTTATTTTGATATTTTCTAATTTTATCTAAATTTTAAATGCATTATTATAATTTAATTAATTATAGCTATGTGTAATATTCTTTGACAACAATAAGCAGGTAAGCATTTGTAATTTTATTTGGTTACTCTAATATCTATCATAAATATTGTTGTTGAGTCTGCCACAGATGTATGTTTCCAGATGTCAGTTGACCAGTAGCTTCATTGGTAATTTCATATAGCTACTTTTATTCATAATTTTAGTTTCTTTTATAATTCATCAATAATAAATGTATTTTCATGTAGCTATATTTATTTATAATTTTAGTTTCATATATAATAAACGTATTTTCATATAGCTACTTTTATTCATAATTTTAGTTTGTTTTCTAAGAAAGACGTTTTGTTTGTCTTTCATAAACACATATAAATATTACATATTTTATAAAATTGTTACCTTCATTTTTTTTCTTGTTTATATCCAGTCTGTTCCATCAAAAAGAGGTTGTTTTATTTAAGCTGAATGGCGTTATTCCCTTTCATGATGATCACCCAGGCAAATATCGGAGAAACATGGCATTTGGATGAAGAGAAAAAGCTGTTATGGCCTAGCCTTCCATCGTTATTATTCCCTTATTAACATTTTCTTTTTCCATTATTAACAGTGGCTATAAATATTATATTCCAAGGTTCCTTAAGATCAGCTGCCAATTAAACAGTCAAGCAACACTTAGATGAAAATTTTAATCTATTAACTCTTCTCTTTTCTTTTCAAAGTCCCTCTTAAAAATCTGCTTTAGAAATCTCTCTGAGAATTTTTAAAAAAAAAATCTGCCCTGAACTTGCAGCTCCACTATTTATATTCTGATCCTTGGATTGATTAAGCAGCTCAGCCCACAGTATTTTATTTGTTGCACCACTTTCATTTAAGCCTGAGTGCTTTTTCTCTTCTTAAAGATTGGACAATTCTTTTCATGGCAAAGATAAGAAATCATAAGGATTAAGCTATGTTTTCCAATTTGATAAGACTGCCTTGAGAGATTATCACACTTTATACGATAACATCGTTCCACAAATTAAAATGTAATATTTTCAATAAATTCCAGCTTTAATTTTTATATCATGATTTAAAATTATAAAATCAATAATGATTTATCTTTATTATTTTCTTTTCTCAATTATAGAAAATAATGATTTTCTTGTAAAGTCATAAACGAAACTTTTTGCTATATTTTCCTAGAAAAAATATAAGATCGACTTTTTTATACATTTGCCATTTTTTTTAAGGTGGGAGGGTAAATAGCTCATAGAATAAATACACACGTGAAACAGCATTCTTGTTTCAATATATATATAAACCATTATACAATTTCAAATAACCACTAACGCCCTCTGTTTAATAGTCTATATCTCAATGATGACGAATTTCAAAATGATACCAATTTGAAGTTTGGGAGAATTATTTAAAGATTAAAATCTAATGTTTAGTTTGTCTTTAAAACAGTTTGTAAACTTGTTAGTTTATTAGCAAAATTTAAGATCATTTGCTTATTTAAAATTTCATGGTCTGTGTTTGAGTTAGCTTATATTTCAATATTTAACATCCTTTAGCTTACACCTTCAAATTGGTATCATTTTGAAGTTCTCTATCATTGAGATATAGACTATTAAACAGAGGGCATTACTGGATATTTGTAATTGTATAATGGTTTATATATTTGTATGATTATTTCAGTAAGTGTTAACAGTAACTTTATTTTCATATATATATATATTAGACTTTTAAGCTTCCCACAGCTATCAACTCCATTTTATACAATTGATACACATGACCACATACACGTGAAAAGATATATGAGCTCTAATATATGTATTTCATAGTGAACCAGCACCCATCATTTGGTCCTAGATCATCTTTTACACACATATATATAATCGGTGTTCATGTTGTATTATGATAGCAAATCTTCAAACTTTAATGGATATTGGAGATCATTATTTTTTTCACATGTATGTGGTCATGTATATATATATTATATAAAATGCAGTGGATAGAGGTGGGTGCTTGAAAGTCTGAGTTCAAATCCCTTCTAATTACATTAAGTTCAGTAAAGACAATATACTTTTATTTAAATATTACGTATATATTGGTTATTATATGAGTTATTTTATTCTCTAAAAATAAGAACAATTTGATATATATATATTTATTATATATTATATATATATATATATATATATATATATATATATATATATATATATATATATATATATATATATAATAAAAATAATAAATATAATGATAATTTAACATATAGTCTTTTAATCCGCAGAAGTACTTTCGGTTAAAACAATAGTTTTTTTTTTTAATTAATGAACATTATTTTTGTATTATATATATGTATGTTGTTGTAGGCATGATCTGAATTTTCGTCTGACTGTTGCCTTAAGATTTTTATAGATTTTTATTTACTTATGAGTGTGTTAAAATCCTTTTTTATTAATTATATAGCACAGTTATTACTTGCACCATATAATATTTTAAATATTTGAACTTTTAAGTATTAGTAGTTAGCGCTGTTTAAATATATTATCAAATAATAGTATGAATAGCGATCGGAATGTATTCGTTTTGCAACTGTTTTGTACGTATTATTTAATAGAAGAGCAATACAGAGACTTCAGACCACTCAAAAAAGTATGGAGAGATGCATGTTGGGAATAACAAGGAGAGATCGAAAACGCAATATATGGGTAAAAGAACAAACAGGTGTTACTGACCTCATTGAAAAAATTAGAAGACTGAAGTGGAGTTGGGCTGGACATATTGCTAGAAGAGATGATAATAGATGGTTAATTGATATATTACACTGGATTCCAAGAAATTGTAAAAGACCCAGAAAGAGACCACATGTGAGATGGATGGGTGAAATAAGAAAGAATGCAGAGATGATATGGAGAAGAGAAGCTAAAGATCGGAGAAGATGGATTGAACTTGGAGAGACCTTCATCCTGCAGTGGATTGATAATGTTTGATGATGATGATAACTTTGAATATTATAAAATTATTGTATACTGGGTATACACACACACACAGAGATATGTCATTTTATTTTCATTTACTGAACAGATAAAAAAATATTTGTATTTGATGTTTATTACTTTATTTTTGAGTTGTTATTAAATTCCGTTTGCATTTTAGAAAATTAATACACAACTAAAATAAATTACCGGTCAGTCAATATGTAAATTTTCTAAAAAAAATCAATATATATATATTAAATAAAAATTGCTAACCCAATTAGAACTTTAATGTTTTGAATTTCACTGTGTATCTTTTTTGCAGCAATAAACGATTAACTACTATTTTGCTTGACTGACTCTTTCTAGCATGTAATAAGGGAATAATTAAATGTCAAAATTTGAGAATGCATACAAAATAGAATAGACAAATTTCTAAAACGTAAAATTGAAATTCAATTTTATCTGAATAGTTTTATTCTTTTTTTCTTTATCTAACTAAAATAAAGAAGAAAAAATGGGGATAGAAGAATGCACTTGTTTGCGAAAATACAACTGACTTAAATATAATAGACATGTTTGGTATTAATAATAATAAAGTCTCTAGAAGAAAAAGAAAGTGAAAGAAAAGATAAAAAAATGCAAATGTTTTGCTGTCTTTATATGAAATCCCTATAAATTTTGATTTGTTTATTTATTTCTTTATTTTTCAAAATAATAAAATATTAGTTTTCGATATATATATATGAAAAAATTATATGCGCCGCATATAAAACGCAATGATATTTAAGTTTGCATTCGTTAAACTTGTCTACCATGTAAGTTTGTGGACCTTTAAGTTAAATGTGATTTGTTTTGTTTGACTGTTAATTAGATACATGGACGTTTACAACATTTTAACATTGTTTGCGCGACAAAAAAATTTTTGCTCTCAAAACATATACGTATATACCGATATAAATATACGTATATTAATCTAATAAATAATTATTCACAGCTACAAATATAAAATAACATTAAGTGATATTAAAATTTCCGTTTGCCATATGTAACATTTTAAATTTTATTCTATAATTATTACATGATTAAAAAATCGGCCAACGTTTCAAATATCGCAAATGAAGATTTTGCTTGGAGAAAATGCTGTTCGACCTTCATTTAACATTATGGTTTTATGACAATCTGTAGTAATATTTTGCTAATTGTTATTGACATCATACTGAATAAAAATATGCAACCTTAGGATATATTTACACTATACTCACTGGATAGATCTCTTATCTTTACAGTTAAAGGCATTCATCCACAAAGTTTCTTTTGTTAATACAGGGAACATCTCAACAAAACATGGTCAAATCATATTTGTTTGGAGTGTGGTTTCAAAAAAATATAAAGACCTATCAATACTCAAATAATATAGCATCACATAATAAAAAAGAGTTACAAATAACCTCAGATACATATCCCCTAATACTCCACTGATAAATAAGGATGTTCATATTGAACATAACCTAAAAAGCCCACATAAAATGAAGTAATAACATTAATAGACACACAAATG
Organism: Epiperipatus broadwayi; assembly: GCA_028023455.1. Classification (NCBI taxonomy): domain Eukaryota; kingdom Metazoa; phylum Onychophora; class Udeonychophora; order Euonychophora; family Peripatidae; genus Epiperipatus; species Epiperipatus broadwayi. The sequence goes on from JAQFVV010001122.1 coordinate 64,524, forward strand.
GAAATTTATCCCATTACTCTTGTTATTAAAAAAGATATATCTATAACGGATTCAGATATGGAATACACAACAGATAACCCACTATTTGACAATATGTCTGATATTTATGAAGAAAGAAGTATATTTCTAAAAGTTGCAAAAATGTAAAATATAAAAATAAAAGGGAAAAAAACTTTGGATAAAACATTCTAAAAATAGTGCAATAAATCCCAGAAGAAAATAACACATATAATAATAAAGATTCTTAATCATTATTACACACGACCAAAAAAACTGAGTTTACTCATTTAACAATAGCAAACCCTATATTTCCTACAGTTGAAGTAGGAATTTAATAAAAATTAGATATCAGTAAAGCTATCACATCTCAAGAACAATCTTCTTTTTTTGCAGAAAATGATCCAAAAAAAATAAAAAATAAAAAGTCAAATATTGTAATAGAACCCGGTATAGCACACAAAAAGCATTTTAACTTCCCATCCATATTTCCAAGTAACAAAATCAGTCACTCCAAACATTATAATGATATATCAAAATTTAATATTCAAATAGACTTTAAACAGTAATAATATAAAAACACAACTGACTGGAAAAACCCAAGCATGTTTTTATTCTGTATTGCAAGCAAAAATAGTTAAGCCATTGTAGTTTATTCTTACTATCAACATAATTAAATTAGAAAAATAAAAATTTAATTATTGCTTTAATATTTAAATACAGTACAAAAATTAAAATACATAACAGATAATATGCATAGTCTTTTTCTTAATACCTTTAAATATAACATAGATTAATGTAAGGGGCATTAACACAACTCAACACTGAGTTGCCCTCAGCAACTGGCTCATACAGTTCAACTCAAACATAACTCACTACACTCAAACTAAATATTCATCACATTCGAAACATAATCTATATAGATATCTCAATAAATTTGGGTTCCTTACATTATGATAGCCTGATTTTCTGCAGCTGGAGTAGGAATGATTTTACACCACAATTCTCCATTGAAGCTATATAAAATTTTATATTTTGATTCCAATATTAGCATAGTAATGAACACTATCTCACTTTCCTCACAGAAAACATAATTACAGTACACCTTTACAAAAAAAACAAAAACAGAATCAATATTGAGATTAATAAGACGGATAATTTTACTTCTTTCTACTAATTACCATCATATAAGTTTAAATGATAATTTAAATATGCTATATTCAACATTTGTGAAAAAAATACTTCCATTGGATTAATGCCAGATGCATGAATGCAGAGGAATTCTTTTCCACAAACTCTTTTTTTCTACATGGAAAAACAGTACACAATAATAGATCTTCCTTTCTAATCTTCTGACTTTTATTTCTTTACCAATCCAACATATATACCTATAAGCTTTACTGACCATCTAGCACTGGCTATTAAAATTGTGTTAACCATGCTAAGTCAACCAGTATTTAGACACAACACTATCAGATTACTTCTAAAATCCATGACACATAGCTGTTCTTTCAGAAATTTACATTTATTTAAAAAAAAATAAACATCATGAAATTAAATCCTGTAAAATCACGGTTCACATTCACAAACATAATCAAATCTATCATAAATTTTTAGACTAGAAAAAATACACCCTCAACTAGATTGATAAAATAATTGGATACAATACACCTTCAATTAATAATTTCTTTTCCTTTAACCCTATCTCAATCAAAAATGCCAACACACAACACATCTTGATTAATTCTCTGTCTATTGAAATGTCAAAAATATATATGGCAGATTTCCTAACTGGTCAAAAGAATATATACAATGGGCCATTAGTTATAAACCAAAATCAACAATGTCATCATCCACTTTGAAAGATTAAATGTGATAATTGGAAAAAACATGCTTGCCCTTATATACTATCACTTTAAATCCAAATCTCAAACTTATTCCTATCCAAAAATTTTCCCTTTTTAATTTGGACATTATGTTGATATTATAGAATTACTAAATGTGATATTGCTCTCAAGTTAAACATCATTCCTGATAATACTCATCCAGGATTTCATACAATGCTTAAATATTTGCTTAACCATCTTAACCACTTCACAATTGTAATAATTCACAATGTAATTAATTACTTGTCCAAACAAATCCACATCATTCCAGGACTTTATCCTATCTCTATGGTTCCTTTCCTTAAAAAAGTATTCTTCCCTTTTGGACAATCTTAGACCCATGTCCATTACTTCACTCCTTATTAAAATAATTGGATCTCTTATTAAAGATAAAATTCAAGCACTTCTCTCAGGTTCAGCTACTTCATCAATAGCTAATCTGTTTAAAGCAATATAGACCACATTATGCAATGTAGAAAAACAGGGCCTATTGTTATGCAATTGGGTAAAGTCTACATTTGACTCAGTTCCTGTACCTAAACTATTCCAACTACTTCAAAAATATAATACACCAATACTACATTTTAGAAAATTTACTTATAAATAGAGAACTTGCATCACACTCAAAGGAAAAATACTCCTTGGATTATATTCACTTAATTTTATTCCTCAAGGCTCCCTCTTAGCATTCTTCTCTTCACAACATATATCAAGCTCCTTCTTTTGGAAATAGAAAGCAAAATTCCAGGAATACATAGTTCCATAATTAAACAAACCATTAATCACCCCCCCCTTTATGGATTACTTAGTTATTTTTCTCCCCTCAAAAAAACTTGTTCCCCTACTTGACACTGTACTTAGTAACTATACTCACAATTTTTAATCAACTATAATAAAAACAAAGCTTCCATTTGGAATACAGGTACAACTGTTTCTTCCAATTTTTCCTCTACTCCTCATAAATTTTTGGGTTTCTCAATGCATCTCTCATAAAATTCAATTGCTTCAGTAAAAAGCACCAACAATGGATTATGCAAAGCGTACTTTTCAATATATACAAGGGCATAACTAATCAGCATTTGAATTTTTTTTAAATTAATTATTTTTACCCATTGTTAAATTTATTTCTTCATTAAAAATAATCCCTTATTACCACACTAATCTGGAATAAAAAGGCAATAGCTGTAAGCATAAGAATTATCAAAAAACATATTAAATTTAATGGTCTCTCATTATCTTCAGAGAACCATTAATAAAATAACTAAGCTAATTACTTTTTTCCTACATGTCAATAGTGTAATTTCTGTTAACCTTATTGACACTGCCCCACCCATTAACCATAATTGCATCAAAACTTTAATACTTCCCATAAGTAAACACATTACCATTTCACAAAATCTATTTCTAAATAAAATTATTGGGAAACATATGAAATTGGAAAATAATAATAGTATATCAAATAGTAGTCAAGTTTATGTACTAAGAAATACATTATATAAAAGTTCAGATATTGGCACCTGGAATCCAAATATCTGGACTTTTTAATTGAAATAAAAGTCAAAGCCCTTACTACTAGTTATTTTCTCTCCTATAAGTCACATTTTACAAATAGAGATCTGTTATATGCCCTCTGTCATAGAAATGAAGAAACATTGGAATACTTTCTTATGGATTTATCTTCACTTCCTACTTGTCATATTCTTATCACTAACATTAATAATTCAAACTCACTAACAATTGACAACTTCACAAAAATATACAAAGTGGGATTTTTCCCCCAATATAAGAATTACTACATTCATTCTTTTCACATTCTGGTTCATAAGATGCCATCTAATATTTAATCCCACATCTCACAATACTAAATCATTCTTTGTAAAAAAAAACAAACAAACATTAAGACCAGAAATCAAACCCATTCACCAAATAATATTTTTCCAGCTACATTGACTCTGATCTCGTTAACAATAACTTAGGTACTTGGTTATTGAATATACTAATTAAGATGTGTGTAATATATATATAGATTATTGCTCAGTTTTATGAACATCTATTTTACTATACTAATTAAGATGTGTGTAATATATATATAGATTATTGCTCAGTTTTATGAACATCTATTTTACTAATCTTCTATTTGATATCTCTTTTGTTTCAATAAGACATGTAAATAATCTTCAAAATATGTAATAAATCTAGTAAAGTTAATTTAAAACTACTATAGATACAATAGATAATTGTATGCAAAGACAAATATTTGAATATATAAAAATTAAAAAAATAAAGTTAATATAATTTTTTAAATTAAAAATAATATCATATCTGCATATTAAATTTAAACATTGAATATATATATATATATATGTGTGTGTGTGTTTCAATGCACGTCATAATATGTTAATATTTATCAGAATCACATGAACTTCTTACATTAAAGTTATGCACTTAGAAATCACTCATTAATATATTTTTCCTTGTGTTATTACAATCCGCTGAGGTCTCTAGATATAATAAAACTAAATCTCAAATGATAAAATAGATATAATAAGGTTTTAAATACCAAAGGTTAAATAATAAAATTACGATTATACGGTTAAAAAGAAATATATCAAAAGTTGAGAGTCTCCATATTAACCCTAGTAAAAATTTTGGTGAAAGCAGAGATTTATTTCATCTGAGAACTAATGTTTTTATTTTCTACTTTTACAATAATGTTATTTATTCTTTTTATATGCAATTCCTTTTATCAATTTATTTATTTATTACTTTAGAGTGAATTATATGATATGATTTCAAAATGTACTGCTTATAAAATATTTATTTAAAATAACTATATTACTTACTAATTTTATAATACAAAAATAATGTAACATACTTTATATATATATATGTAAAATAAAAAATTCAAAGCTTTATCAAACTATTCAATAGATCATCGTATTAAAGTTAGAAATAGCTTAGAGAAAATGTTTCTTCAGTTAAAAACAAGACATAACCAAATTACTGATTTTCATTATATATTGTGTACCTAGTTAACCTAACCAGTAAGAATGCTTGCCAATAGCACTCCTAGTGAAAGAAAGTAACCAATTCATACACTGATGGATGGTTGTATAATGGTAGAATTGAAATAGTATATACAGTCCTAAAACCTAAATTATATGATAATATTTCACAGTACAACAGTTAATGATCATCACTCAAAAAGGTGTTAAAAATAAATAAAACAAGTCCCCGTTTTGCATGAAAATAGAGTAATAAATATTTTGAGCTGCTAGCATAGAATTGATATTCATATTTTTTATACTTCTAACTTAACTGATACGTTTTTGAAACATGAATATATTATGAGAGAGGAAGTATAGTTTCTCTGCTAATGGATGATTGCATTTTGGTGGATATTGAGCTATTAAGTATACTAATATATATATATATATATATATATATATATATATATATATATATATATATATATATATATATTAAACACTACATGGTATTTGAATACCATGCCACACACTGGGCAGCCATTTTAAGCCTTCTACCCACAATCTTGTTCAAAGAATTTAGTGTGTATAAGTAGTTATTACCCTAAGCTTCGAGCACGTATATTTATGAGCAAAGGCCAAAGCCCCTGTCAAGTTCCAATCTTATCCATTTAATAAAAATTATACATCTCGAAAGCGCAAACAAAAGTTCCAATGGATACTCTTTGGGTATTTTATCCTAACTAGCTCAATCTCGAGGGTCTGGGAAAACAATGTTCATCGGGAGAACAAAGCTATGGATGATTTCATTAAGAGATGCCTTATATCTCTAGATATAATTTCTATCTAAATCCATTCCTATTACAATAGCCCATCAGTCAACAGAAACCCAGAATGTAAATAATAATATATATATATATATATATATATATATATATATATATATATATATATATATATATATATAAGAGGTAATTAATTCTAAGATTTATTAGCATGCGCACAAATATATTAATATCTTAAACATATAATTCATTTATTCTGTTACATATACATATATAATTCATACACATATTAATGAAAGCGTGTGATTACACGTCAGAGTTGCATTTTCTTAAACATTTTAATAAATTATTAATTTACTTTATTTAAATTGAAATAACACATGTTTCTTTAGCCATTATTAAATGTTCATTTAAGGCAGATTAAAAAAAGATCAAAGTTACCTCTTAAGAGCGACTGTTCACGTGGCTGAGACTAATAATCTGTAAGCTTACAGCATAGAGAATATGTTGATTTTAACGAAAGTCACTGGTCCGAATGATGGTGATAAGTTCTGAAATATTCTGGCCAAAACAATCCCTATTAGAATTTAAGTAGATGAGTTTGGCTTGATTGTGAGAGGATCTGGTTATTAGAGAGTTCCATGACCATTATGCTTGGTTGACTAAACAACAAATCCATAAATAAAGTTCAGGTGGGTTCCACAATAGTTGTCCATTGAGCGGTCTGACAAACCTAGATGATTATTTTTACCACTGCATGTATATAGAGTACATTATGAATAAAATTCTTAATTAATACTTAGGTTGATCAGTTTATATGTCTTTCTCTGCTTCTCTCTATCACTTCACTGCTTTTTCTAATTTTTAAAATCACCATTAAAATCACTGAGAACAAAAATAGTTCTATTCATTAGTGCTCTTTAACCTTAATTTTCTTTTCAATTCTTATGCCGATAGTCCGATCTCAAGAATGTTTTTTCTTTCATTGTTCTAAAAATATGCTCGACCAGTTCTAAGAATTCCGGTGGACAGTCATTAACTGGAACTGTCCGCAGCACAACTTTTCATTCTATTGATTATTTCCCAGCCTTATAAGTTTAATGGGTTTTTGCTTAAGAAACATGTGTTATCAATGGCATTTAAAATCTATCTTACGATATTCATAACGAAATATCTATTTAAAACACAAATGAATAAAAAAAATAACGCAACTCTACATATAATCGCTTCTCTACATTCTCACATATAAATATATTAATAATTCTCACACATTATATTAAGACTACAGAGAATATATATACATTCATACCTTTAATTGATTAACGTACTCATTCATACTCTTGTGTAACAGGATTCGAATGACCATTGTAAATTTTTACCGCTTCGACCTATTTCCTTCACAACAATACTGGCAATTAAACCGTATTCGAACCCAGCTACTGTTACAATATATATATTTATATATATTGCCTTTGTAAAAAATCAAACTATTAAATAAATATAAAAACATATAAAAAGCTATATTGTTATTCTAGCAGGGATGGTTATTCAAATCTCCAGCACATCTTATATATATATATAATGTTAGCACATCTTATATATATATATAATGTTAAACATAGCCACATTATGCAGATATTGGCCTGTGTTTTTTTATGTTAAATAGCATTTACAATATTAAACAATACCTGAAAGCACTGTGATTTTTTTACATAATAACATGAAATCTGGCAATTTGTATATATATATATATAATTAAAACAAGTTATAAATTTTGTATATTGAGAGATTATATAAAAGAGTGATAAAAGATTAGAGAAAAATAATATTCTATTGTTTATAAAAGAGAGTATATAACTCACTGACTAGTTATGAAAAATAATAATGGCATTTTTTTTTATTTTTTAGCCACTTGCCACAATTAATGCATTGTTTAAATATGCTAATATGCTAAGAGTTATTTGGATCAACATTTTCATGATACAAATTGATGTTTTACATACAATCTAAGCTAACTGATGATAATACATCACATTACTATTAATGTGTTTTATTTATTTTTAATTAGAGTTTTTACATGTTATTTAGAAATTGCTACAAAGTGATTATTTTTAATGAATAAATTCAGAATAAAGAAATGCTATTCATTATAGTATCCATTAATGAGTAGTTTATTATGAAAAATACATATTTCTTATAGCTTTCTCTTTATAGAAAACATTTTTGTGAATATCTTTTGAGACAACTTTTTATATACAAAATATTAACAAAGTTGTTTTTTTATTTTTCTGTTCATATATTTATCTACAATTAATATTATTTTGCTTGATGATACTCATCACTGAACATGCATATTCACATCTATTATGAACATTATGGATTACTCTGTGCAGTACTGATTTAGTTGGATATCTTTATGAAAGAATATTGGGTTGAATAATTGATCATTTGAAGATTTTCTTAGAAAAGTAGTGATTTTTCATCATCATCATCATCATCATCATCATAATAATAATAATAACTATGACTGAATTTGAAAATTTAATCTGCAATCAAATGTCTGTTACTATTAGTTTTTATTGACAGATTATTTTTTTGATGAACTTTTAATAGTATTTGTTTTTTTCTCAAATTCTAAAAAAGCTCAATTGTATGTTTTCAAGATTTCTTTGGATTCATCATCCTCCATAATATACCTAATATCAATTTACAAAATTGATTGTTTTAGAATCTCAAAGGTCATCTTTTGATTTGTAATTCATAGATTTGTTTGGGAATTTTTACTTTATTAACTTAGAAATTTTATGTACATTTCTTTTTTCTTATTGGCTTTTTAAAAGTGAGAGAGTGAAAGAAAGAGGGAGAAGTGAATGGAATCTGTAGTGATTTTTAATTGACAAAGTTGATTTGGAAAGTTTTATGAATTTGTCTTTATACTTTTTTAAATTTATTTTTTTCATAATGCCCCTTGAAAAAGTAAGAAGGAAGGGAGTAGGTATAAACTGCATGTATTAATTCAAACAATTTTTTTTTGATTTGTAATTGATAAATTTGAATTGGAAATTTTTATAATCTTTAAAAATATGTAACATTCTTCATTCTTATTCACTTTTTAAAAAGTGAGTAGAGAGGGAAGAAGGGTGAAATGTATATATTAACTAATTCAAACAACTTGGTTTGATTTGTAATTGACTCATTTGTTTAAGACATATTTTATCTTTAAAAAGTTTGTAACTTTATACTTTGCTTTTTTTTTTTTAAATAGTGAAAAGGGCAAGAGGGAAAAATGGGTGGAGGAGATAGGAGGAAATTGTTTTGTGGACTTTGATCCAGCTACATTTAATACAAATCAAATCAATTACTCCAAACAAAATAAACTGGTTGACTATAAAACAACAACAAAAAAGCTTAATATAAATTTTTTTTTATTGATTTGGATATTTTAAAAATTAAAAACTAAAAAAATAACACAACCATTTAAATGAAAACCAAGCCTATTGTTTTCAGAAACACTTTAAATTAACAACAAAGTTTATTTTGAAACTAATTTCAAACAACTTAAAAAAATATTATTTGTAACACAGCATCTTTTTTCATCGGTAACTTGTTTTTTAATTATTTCACATTGAATATTTTAAAAAAAAATGTTGCCCCAAAAAAAAGATCTGACAAGAAAATCTAATTTTAAAAGTTAGATTACAGAGTGAATTTATAACTTTAGTCATAGTAAAATTATTTGCTTCTACCCCTTCCCCACTAAAACAAAAAATAAATTAAAAAACAAAAACAAAAGAGGAATCCAAATTTCCAAACTGATTTTTTTTTTAAATTAGAAATAAGAAAATTATTATTTGAAATTTATTTATATTTTGTAAATGAAGTATATGTGATTCATAACCTGTCAACATATAATCTATTTATCTCATTTCTAAATCTATCTCTACTTCAAATCGAACAAGAAATTGAAAAAAAGAAATATAAATTGGCCAAAAAACAAGATTGGTTGTCAATGGAAACTAATATTAAGAGATTATACTGGAAACGATGAACCAGCAAAACCAATCACATTTGCAAAAATATCTACAATTTTTCAATTAACCATCCCAGTGTTTAAAGTCTCAATTAAAAACAAAAGACACATATAGATTGATGATTAGATTGGTACTGACTGGGGATGCAATCATCTATTGATAGAGATTCTTCTATTCTAATTTTCCTCCCTGGTATGTTTTATTATATTATTACATCTGCTTTTGTTCCATAAGCAATTATTACATGTATAATTTGTGGTATATAACAAATTCAATTTGTTTAGAGCTGGAGTTGTATGCACTGAGAGGAAAGATGAAAAATGAAAAATTAAAGAGGCTTTGGTAAAAGCAAAATATGTCTTCTTGATAAGTAAAAAGACACAAGCATTTCTCTCACATATAGGATATCAAAGAAGGGATTTAAAAAAAATTTGAATATTAAATAAACTAATTTAAACATATTAAAATATTTATCAAATTTATGTATAAGCTTTGAACAATAAAAAGGCGAAATTACTATGATGAACAGCATATTAAGCTTTAATAGAATCTAAATTTAAATTATATAGACTGCCTTTGAATATATTATTATTATTATTATTATTATTATTATTATTATTATTATTATTATTATTATTATTATTATTATTATTATTATTATTATTATTATTATTATTATTATTATTTTATCACATTATTAAAATCTGAGATGTCCAATACTTGTCATTAAAATTGACATCTCAATATTACATATTCATTTATATATAAAAATATTTTAATCCCTCCTGAGGCAACCACTGATTTTTTCTTAGTTTTTCTATAGGTAGCAGCATTTTTAATATTCCTCCATACAGAATATAATTTTGGTTGTAGGTATTTTTCGTCACTATAATTTCTCATAGATGATGCATTTTTTTCAAAAGAGATAGACAACATGACAAAAAACACATTCTTTAAATATTTTCAAAAATATAGTTGTCAATTTGATTTATAGTGAAGTTAAACTTCAATACAGTTTTATTTAAATATATAAACACTTATATCCGTCAATACAACTTGCTTTCGGAAATTTTTATTAAATTATCGAATCACTTTTAAATCATTTAACTGCTTTTTGTAAATTATATTAAAAATACTTAAGTTCAAATTAATATACATAATAGTTTAAAGTTTAATATATGTACAAACACATAATATTTTTATGCCTGCTTCCAATTTTTATACCTATTCTTCTCCTTGTTCTTTATTATAATTCCTGAGGCGCACAGCTTTAGTTATAATTGTTTTTTTCTTGTTTCAGCTTTATTTTTTGTTATTATTTGTTTGTTATTTATTAATAGGCATTTTTTTTTAATTTGTCAATATTTAATTTTAGCCTTAAAATAACACACATATATATATATATATATGACGCGATGTAATATGCTGTAATTTGATAAAGATTTGCGAACAGCGCAAATAAATATTACTGACTGAAGTAAAATATGAACTTTCTATGACATATTTTCTTAATATTCAGGATGTTAAATTTGCATAATAAGAGTTTATAAGAAAAAAGAAAAAAAAATCTTAATAATATATTAGAAAAGAAACTCTGAACTTTCATGCAGTTATAATTAGTTATATTTATAGTTTACTAATATGAATGTTACAAATATAAAAGAAAAACGTTCTTTCTCATCTATATGCTTCGTTAACTAATTTTTTTAATCCATGTTACAAATATATATAATGCAAAATATAAAATTAATATATATAAATATATATCCTATTTGCATTTATTCATCTCATCATTTTCAAGATTTACAAATGTAGTTTGTCTTTATTAATACTTTTCATGCATGGATCTTTAAGTAAACTATATCTATTTTAGCTACAAAATAACTTTATATATTTTTAAATCCATTTAATACATTTTCATTTATTTTGAAATCTTTTTATTTTTTTATCATTATTTTATGTACTACATCTTAAATAATAGCAGTATACTAATGTATTTGATCTATCCAAGCAGTCATTATTTAAAACTCATTCTTTCCAACTTTTCAACTTGATTTCTCTCTAAAAATTAGTTATAAGTCTTATTACTATTATAATTATTTGCTGAAAGTATCTTTCATATTCTTTCATTTATCCACACAAATTAATAATTTTTGTCTTTATAGTTTCTTTTAATATATTTACTTTATTTGTAATCACTTAATAATTCTCTTTTATAAGTGATTTTTCTTATCTTTTTGACACTCTTAAAGGTAAGAAAATGTATTGTTGAAGTGATATTTTGTTTTTCGTTTGCATTTAATCTTTATTTTTATTATTTTATTACATATACTTTTTAAATTTCTGTTGATCTAAATTATAATTGTATAGCTTGAGTTTTTATCTTTCAGGATGCATAACTTTTCAAAATTCTTTTTACCTTTGACTTCAATTGAATTTATTCTCTAGTATTACTTTTAAAATTATTTTCACATATTATTCTGACCAAGGTAAAACACTGTTTATTAGAAACCATAGTACTTAGGGCATTTTTAGATTTGGACATTTTTTCAAAAAATAGATCTTTTATCCTATTTTTCTCAAATTAAGACGACAGTCAGTATTGGTGGTCGAGAGGTCAGCGACAGCTGATTTACAAGCAGTAGTCCCCCGTTAGCAGGTTAACTTACCGGCTGATGCTACGACACATGAGGAAAAAAAAACTAATGAATTTATTTTCTTTTTCAAATCCAACCTTTAGTTTTGCAGGTAATTCAGGTATACTGATTAACCAAAAAGCTCTAACTCATCAGCATCCATAATCATAAGTATAATTAATAATTTATTTTTTTCTATGTAATTCTTTCTATTGCTCATTGATTCTCAGGCATTAAGACAGATTTACATATGTTCTCTTAACACCATTATTTTATTTCAGGAACAACTGTTGAGTAATCATTTAAAAGCCAGAATGCCATCTTCCATAACAATAATGTGTATTTAAACTTTATTACAATTTAAATTAACTATAAGTTTGATTAATATTAATTTAAATGTGCATAAAAGTGTTTAATAGTTAATTTAACATTATTTTCTTTATCATTTACATATTGATAGATATTTAAATAGAAGTTTTTTTTTTACTTTATATATATATATATATTAGACTTGCTAGTAGCATTTATATTCTTAAAAAGATAATAATAACATAATGTAGGAACAGTCGAAACTGTAATAATAATAAATATATTTTGCTTCAAAGTGTCAAAAGAGTAAAATGTGGTTACTATATGTTACATAATGTATGAAATAATTTAATTACTGTTTTAAATGTTAAATTTTAAGCAAGAAAAATATCATCATATCAGCATGATCATCATCATCATCATCATTATTATTATTATTATTATTATTATTATTATTATTATTATTATTATTATTATTATTATTATTATTATTATTATTAAGTTTTAACAATAGTAAACTTTATTGATCCTTTTAGTTACATAGTATTACAGTGCCATAGCAAGATACATGTTGAATCTTATTATTGTCAGTTCAATTTCAAGTGCTACAATATTCATTTCTTAAAAAGTACATATCTATAGGGTAATTTTACACGATTGTATCTACTTTAGGAATGTTAATTAATCACATTATTGTCCAATAGGAGTAATTTCTGTATAAGTTCTTCATAAGATGAGTTGCAGTCCTCAAACGGAACAGTGGGACTTGCATTCATGGCAAGAATTGAATTTATATTATAAATTATAGGTTCTATCTTTTACTTTCCTACTGGCATATATACAAGCACTATATTCATTGTAATTATTTTTGAGTCAGTGTTATTATTAGAAGGTTTGAATCAATGTAAAGTATTTTGAAATTTTCAAAAGGACAATCTAGAGCAATTACTATTCTAGTTCCTGCAGATGGGGAAGATGAATCTCTGGAACATGCAGAGAAACCCTGGCCCCTCAGTTAGGTATCTGGATTTATTGCCAAGCCTGCATATATCTTTGTTTCTAATAATCCTGTTATATGGGCTCAGATTTGATTTATCCAATTTGTGACTTTGAAATTTTTATTGATTGCATTAAGTCCTCTGACATTTAAAACAGCAATTTTAAGTTTCATTAATATTTTTTTTTTCCTTTGAGTTTAGGAATTCATGTCTTCCTACTTTTCTTCCTCGATTTCCACTGCATCTTGAAACACCAGGCCACTCTCTTCATCCACTGCTACAGCCAAATTATATATTTCTTCTCATTGTGAGTATTCTCTTGTTAAATTCTCACCTTTTTATATCTTCTATCTTGTTTTGGTGGATGCCTTGGTTTGCACCTATCTTCAATGTGCATTTCTATTTGGGTAGGTAGATCTGGAGTAATAGCCTCCATCATTTCAGCAGATGTTTTATTAATAATTGTTGGCCATGGTATGACTTTGGTTGATATTTTGCATCTACATAAATCACATCTTCAATTTCAGTCTCAAGTGACATAATTTGTGTGTAATCCTTATTCGCACTCTTTGACCGATTTTGTTGGTCACATTTTATATGGCTTACCTTTGCTGCAATTCTCTTATCCTCTTTTTCATTGCTTAATCTCTCTTGCTCATAGAGCTGAAATGGCCTTTCCTGGTGTGCCATTTTAAGCTTACTTTGGTTATTATTATCTTGTATGTTGTCCAGTGGCTTATTTTCCACTTTTAAGCCAACTAGTTCACAGTTGGCCTCAATGGGTATGATGTGTTTTATGTTCTTGTCTGCCATTGCTTCCATTGTATCTTCTTTATCTGTTTTTTGCTTACTTTGTTTATTATGTTTTATGCCATCCAGTTCCTTATTTTTCACTTTTACATCATCTAGTTCTGGGTTGCCCTCAATGCATTTGGTGTGTTTTAGTTTCTGGTCTGTGCTTGTTTTATTTTCTGTGTCTTCAATTATAACTTCTTCATCCAGTTGGTCTATTTCTCCACATTTTTTATTTTTTTGCATACTGTCTATATCTATTTTTGATCTTTGGTGTTCATCAGGTGTACCTTCCATTCCAGTCTCAGATTTCAGTCTTTGATTGTTATCTTGATTTCCTTTTTTTGATTGGTTTTTTTTTTTTGATTAGGCTTTATCTGTTTTGGACTGACTTCAATTCTTTTGCCTTCTTTTTCAGTGGTTAGTTTGTCTGCCTCAAGCAGCTGTGATAGTACTGACTGATCAGCAACTTTTAGAAAACTTTGCTTCTTATTTCTTTGTATGTCATCTATTTGTTTATAATTTTTTTGCATGTCACCCATCTCTTGGTCACACTCTTCATGTTTGGTGTATTTTCTCTTCTTATCTGGCCTTGGCTGATTTTCTGTTCCTTACTTTGTATATTCTTTATCTGTCATTTCTGCCCATTTTTTTTATTTTTTTGCATGTCATCTATTTTTTGGCCAGTCTCTGGGTGTTTGGGATTTTCTATCTTCTTGTCTGTGTTTGCTTGATCTTCCAGTTGCTCTGTTGTGTATTCTTTAATTAATATTTGCTCTGTTTTAGCTGTTGACTGGTCATTGCTGTTGTGCTTTCTTCCACAGTCTATTACCAGGTGATCTCTACTTCCACACACAAAACATTGTGGCCTAAGCCCTTTAATTTGTATAGTCAATGTTGCTTCCTGATCCATTATTATGCTTGGGATGTCTTCAGTTCTTATGCCTTCATTCATTTTGATCTTGAAGTAAAACCTGTTTGAATAAACTAGTGTAGGCATGTCTGAGCGTTATATTGGCTTCATGTATATTGGTTGCCCAAAGGGTTTCATTAATTTTGTGAAATTGTGTATATTATACCCAAAATAGATATTTTTAATAATGCCAGTGTGATAGTTTTGCATCTCTCTATCTACAATCACAAGAGCATAATTTTCCAAAGTCTTAATTTTTTCTTGAAAATCTGTACATTGCGTTTCATTAATGAATTCTACCACCAGATATCTTGAGTTGGTATGCTCTCCTATGGTTGAAACTGAGCTCCACATTTTGTTGTTAGATAATTCTTTATATAGTATTTCCTTTGGAAACTTGTAGAGAGAGAGATTTCTATCTGTTGCTGCTAAGACGATTGACTTATTTGAAAAAAATCTCTTAAATGACATGAATAATTTTTTCAGTATGGTTTCATTAAATCTGTGATTTATCTCTTCCACTTCTTCTTTTAACCAAACTTTTTGTAAAGGCACATCAGCATCATATTGATTCATATTTATATCATTTACTTCATTCAGGTCATCCTGATTGGCCTTTCTAAATCTTGGGATTTGTTTTGCATTTTGCAAATTAAATTCAGCTATGTTCGCATATGTTGTCTGTGTTCTAATGTTGCTATATATTCATGAAGTCTGATTCGCACCAAACTTTATCTTGGATTCTGATGTGGATGCCATATTGACAATATCTAGCGTTTGAATATCGCTTAAACTAAGTTATAAGCAATAAATCACTTACTTTGTGAGTAAAAAGTCCATTTTCCCTGATAGGTGTGAATATTAATTATCTTCAGGTGATGTTTTAAACAACTGTTTTTTGGAAATTCAGTATTTTTTTTATACTTTTGTTGGAAACGTTTATCTACTTCATCTAACTAAAGACACAGCAGGACCGCGGTATTATTATTATTATTATTATTATTATTATTATTATTATTATTATTATTATTATTATTATTATTATTATTATTATTATTATTATTATTATTATTATTATTATTATTATTATTATTATTATTATTATTATTATTATTATTATTATTATTATTATTATTATTATTATTATTATTATTATTATTATTATTATTATTATTATTATTATTATTATTATTATTATTATTATTATTATTATTATTATTATTATTATTATTATTATTATTATTATTATTATTATTATTATTATTATTATTATAACCAACACCCATGCATATATGTATATTTTATATAGATTTTATTTACTATGTTAAACTTTTTAGTGCAATAGATAAAGTGACATCTCCTAATATAAACATTGTATTTGAGATAAGATTTGTCCAAGTAATTTCTTTCTATAAGACTATGCCTGTTTTTTACTTATAATTACCCTTTTATATAATTTATCATTATTCGCTCTCTTCTATAAAAGAATATGGCCACTTTTACTTTAGCATTATAAACAAACAAGGATAACAAGTAACAAAAAATAAATTTAATATACCTTTTGAATGCATAGCAAAATGAAAAAGTAGGAATAAAAAGTTGAAAATGAGTTCCACATGACTGCACAAATTATTTCCAAACACAAATAGACACACACATATGCTGATTCATCAGTTACTTCATTTGAAATCATATTCTATTTTTTTAATTTATTTTAAAGATAAATTGTCTTTTTAAAAAGCTTCAGCACCTAATTACATCTCTTCATAAAAAATACATTCTTCATGAAATCTGTTGCTATTCATTTATGTTACACACCAAAATCAACCAATATATCATTTACTACAAAAGATCACATGTAATATCTCAAATGAAAAAGCTGAAGATATGGTCATATATGTCTGATGATATTATTATTGTTATGAGCATTCTAAATATTTTTCTGGTGTTTTTATGTTAATCAAAAGAAATGCATTGGGCAAAATAATTATTATAATAATAATATCATCATTATTATTTTCAACAATTATTAATCAATTGCAGGCTGAAAGTCTTCCCTAGGTCAATCCAGTTTTTTTCATACACCTACTTTACATTCCAAATGCCATCAAATTTTTTTCTAATTTTATTCATCCATTTTACATATATTCTTTTTCTAAGTCTTATATAATTTCAAGAGATCCAATTTAATATATTTTATTACCTATTCTAGCAATAAATTTAACCAAATTCTATTTTCATTTTACAATTCTTTCTGTAATTTTAGTCATATCTATCTGCTAACGGTACTATGTATTTTATTTATCATCTTTGCTTATTATAGCCACTATATATCTCTTGATATTTTGATGAATAATATAAATATTCTATATTGTTCTTTATTAAGAAACCAAGTCTAAAACCCCAAAAATATGGATTAGTAATAAAGGAAGTGAAATAATAATATAATATATTTTGAACTATTTTTTTACAAAAATCAATCATGATAATAAAAACAATTCACATGTGCATTTATAACTATTTTATATTACACAAAAATATGTGAGCATTAACAATTATTGTGAAAGCATTATTGATATATAAAATTTTCAGACAGATTGTCTTGATGCAGTGCGACAAGTACTTGGGCGTTGAAAGTCCTGCTTAATACTTTTTAAAAATTAATGCAAAAATAATCTCTAATTGTCCACGCACACTAGTAGAAAAGTAATCTAATAAATATACTAAATAATCTAATATTATCACATATTCTTTTAAATTCATATAAATAAAAATATAATATAAGACAAATGCCCCCCATTATGCATAATATTAGGTTATTTAATATATTTATAAAGATATTATACATGAGAATGGAAATGGAAATAACTCCATGTGTTTGGTCGATTTTGTTTTAAAAAAATAAGACATATTATTCTTAAATTGAGTTTTAAAGTTTATATACGTGCTAGAGATAATCTCTTGTTTAGGAAATGATTAATAATAGTCATTATTATATTTATGGAAAATGGATGGTGTCAAAGATGTGGGTTCGGTTAATTCGTCACTTGAAATTCAAAATGTAAAAGTAATCTAACAGCTACAATTTGAATGATATTGTTATATAAGTACTTTCACTTCAAAATAGGTTTTAATCTTTTTTTTTGAACTAGTATATGTTTCAGTTAAAATTTACAAGCAAATAAAAAAAAAAAAAACATTTATCTTTTTTTAAAATAAATAAATAAGCCAAATCATGTTTTAAAAATCAATAAATTTTAAAAGAAAAATATGATGGACAAATTTTTATAGTCAATTTTTTTATATATCATTTTCAACACATATATACATTAGTCATAATTCAAATACTCAAAATATGTTTAAAAAATTCTTAGTAATTGACATAAAAAAGAAAAACTCAAAATAAGATAACGGGAATGTAAAGTTTCACATTGGAGAATAAGAATATTTTCTAAGTAGTTATTCATAATAAAAAAAATTAGTAGTATTTTCAAGCTTAATCTAGATATTTTACAAAACAAAAACAGTGAATTAAATAAAATATAAAATTTCTACAGGGCTTAGTAATTAATATTTATAACTCACACTTTCTTTGTCTACTAATAATAGCAAAAAACCCCAATAAATTTTAGTTTGGATATTTTACAACTTGAAAATATGATTCAATTTACATATTTTAATAGCTTTTAAAAAATATGTAGGCGGACTTATATAGAAATACAGCATAGACCCCAATACATTATTGCAATCTTTTACGACTTATTTCGAGATTGGATATCTTATGCAGTAATACAATTATCATAGTGTATATATATATATATATTGTATGCACAAATAATGAAGCTAGTATATATCGAAAAATCTATATTATTTGAGCGCTTTCGATAGACTTCTTCATAGCAAGAAGTCTCTTAAAAGCGTTCAGCTAATATAGCATTTTTCGATATATACTAGCTTCATTATCTGTGCATACAACACATATATACAGAATTTACAATTTAATGAAGTAAATAATTCAATCATTTCATAGTATATAGAAGTGTTATTTTACGTATTTAATTACATAGAAGTAAGGTATGGACATCTATTTATGTAACATAGAGACATTACAAAGTCCATTTAAATGCTTTAAAAATGTTAGATATCCTATAGCAAAATTATAAGATCTAGCACATTGTTTTACAGATGGATGGATACGATCCAATAGAGTCAATTATTGTCAAGTTTCATATTTCTTTAGAAATGATACTGAAAGATAGAAACAATATAAAATTTTCCAAAAATAACTATTTTGATGAATTTAAACATAGTTTTTGTAGACAAAGTAGTCTTTGTTCATATTATAAAGATTATCTTAAAACAATTTACAGAGGTGAAATATTGATTGCTTTCATGAAAATGATGTGGATGAGAATAGAGTACTATTGTAGTCCTATAATTGGACAATACATTGAAGTATTTCAGCAACATTTTGTTTTTTTTGCAGAAATTGTTAAAATACAACCTTGCAAGATGTCAATATCAGATTAATTTGTAAATCAAAAATTGATTTGTAAAGTTATTGTAAAATTCATTTAACAAAGAACAGTTTGCTACAAAGAAAAGATTAACAACATTACAAATTAACTACAGCTTAGAAATTATCTTTACCAGGCAGGGTTTATTCATAGCATTAGATAAAATCTGACTTTATCTGATGCTATGAATATGTCCTTCACAGTCAAAAGCAGTACTAAACTGTAGTAAATATGTAATATTATTACTCTTTCCTTGGTAGCAAACTATGCTCTGTATTGAATTACAATATAATAAGAAAAGAAGTAAGTTTATAGAGTTATCTTCTTTTTCATCATCATCATCATCATCATCATCATCATCATTATTATTATTATTATTATTATTATTATTATTATTATTATTATTATTATTATTATTATTATTATTATTATTATTATTATTATTATTATTATTATTATTATTATTTATCTGGAAGATCAACTGAAACCAATCTTTTAACAATAACTGATCACATTGATAATATATTTGAGAATCAATGTCATTCAGATGTTGTTTATTTTGATTTATCCAAGGTATTTGATAAAGTGGATCATTCCAAATTACTTCACAAAATATACAAATCAGGTTTTTTTCTATAATTTGTTTGCATGATTTGAATCGTTTATTAGAAAGAGAATGGTTTATGTAAAGTTTAAAAATAATTCTTCTAATCCATGTTATTGTAATATAGAAACAACTCAAGGCAGTATCCTTGCATCATTATTGTTTAACATTTATTTTGATGATTTGGTAGAGAGTTTGGAATTTCACATATTTTATCTTATGCAGATGATAGTAAAATTTCTAGGAATGTCAACTCAATTAATGTTTGCATATTATTACAAAAATATTAATAATATTTGTGAAATGGTGTAGAGATAATAAAATGGATATTAATATGGATAAATGTTCCACAGATTTTTATTCCAAAAAATTTGAAATGGTAATTTGTCCTTATTATATTGAAGATCATAATATAAAATTTGTTGATGTTCAGAAAGACTTTGGTATTATTTTTGCAAGCAATGGATCATTTCATCAACATATTGAAAATGTAGAAAATAAGGCTTTAAAATTATGGGTGTAATTTTAAGGCATGGTAGCCAATTTAATAGTTTTACAAAATATAAATCATTCCTCTCTTTGTTTTTTATTTATTTTAGAATATGGATCTGTTGTTTGGAATCTCAGTTCCAAATGAGATATTCTTAAAATTCAATTGGTTTATGATAAAATTTCCAAGTATATTAAGTTAAATATCCGTTATTTCTCCTTTTCAGTTAAAAAAAAGAGAGATCTTAAAATTTTATATAACCTTGTCAATCAGAAAATTATATTAACTAACAAAATTTCAAATATTATTTTTAATAATTGTTTACATAAAACACTTACATTTATTATGTTTTATATTAAGGTTTGTCACTCTAACATATTAAAATATTCCCCTTTGTTTTATTTGCCTAATACCTATAATTATGGTTTTTCTAATGAAAATATTTTACTTTAGACTTTAAAAAATGTATTACTTATCTTATAAAAAGTATGGCATATAATTATATTAATAATTTATCATTTTTACTCATTTATGTATATTATTGTATAGTTGTTACAGTACTATTCTGTAATTGGCTAAATATTGTTGTTATTATTATTATTACTGTTATTATAATTATTATTATGTTTCAAAAAGAAACTTTAATCAGACTAGAACAGGCTACATTAATACTTTCCATATGTATGTGTTTACATTGATGTTTCTGAAGATTATGTATATTGTATCTATCTATATTCTTTATAAGTCTTTAGAAATATAAGCTGGATGAGTAATGGATTGTCTGTTATAGTTTATAATACTAAATTTATAATCCTTCTATTAGATTTTTTAATTCCCTTGGTCTTTTTTAAATTGTTTCTCAAAGTTGTCTTGTTTGCATTTGGGTAATTAATATACATGTATATCACACATATATATTCCCATAATTGCTTAGTAATAGTTTAATAGTCTTCAGATACTGATTTTTTGTAAGCTGATATATGTTTCTATTGGCATCATTGTGTATTTTTATTGCCATATATTACTTCTTGGATTTTGTGATAGCTATTTTTTGCATTCTCCTTTTGAGTATAATAACTGATTTGAAAAATGACAGAACCCTGATTAGAGATTTGAGCATTATTTTATGAGTGACTAAGTGATCACAAAAATGTCTCGGTGTGCTATTTTATTATCTCCATTTTTTAATTGTGCTAATTTGTTATGAAATATTGATGTATGTCACCTTGTATTAGTGCCAAATGTGAATGTGCATCATGTGCAACAGAATGCATAAAACATTAAAGTTGCTGCACAGACTGTAGGTGTGGATGTTCTGTGGAATGTGCTGATGACATCCTGAAGGGAGATGTTTGATTGTCTATATGTGTTAGTTATTTCAGGCTGAATGTGGACCCTTTTTCAATTTTTTAAGCAGCGGTCAGTTGTTTATTCTGAGCATCTGGGTGGAAATATCTGTTGTATGTCCTCAATATAACAGCAGATAGATCTGCCAATATAAATATTTTATTGTTTCAGTGATATTTTAGTATAGATGGTTTTAAACTAGTTGATAACTGATGATAAATTGTAATGTCAATGTGGAGATTTGTCTGTAGGTATTATTTGGATTAGACATTGAAGTTCTGGGAAATGTCTCAGGGTGGATATTATAAAATTTGCAGTTTTTGGTATTTGAAAAATATGCATGTTGTGTAGCCCCAAGCATTTGTCTATTGTTGGATGATTAAATCATTTTGCAGATATTGACACTGTCTTTCTATTCCATGGAAATTTATTGCAATATGAAGAAATTTTTGATGTATACACTTTGGAGATTTGAATTATGAAAGGATAGTAAATAATCTTGGTGATTATCCGCTGATTGTACTTAAGCATATATTGAGAGGAATGCTTTTGATAGAAAAGCAGTGATCCATTCTGTTTTGTCTTATAACTTGTTCTGGATTTTTTGCTTCCTTGCATTCATCCCCATGTAGAAAGGAAAGCTGAGTATAGCAGATGGTTTGCCTTGGAAAGTTTGTGTGCAGGGATCATTGGTATATAGTGACCAAGCAGTAGTCTTATTGTAATTAAATTTTAGATGATGTACTGATTGGAAGTTTTGAAGTATTTTCTGTAGTATTGGTATCTGCTTTCTAAATAAAAAGAAGACTGTGATATCATCTATATATGCAATGCAGGCTATGTGTTGTGATGTTCCTAGTATCTGGATGTCTTTGATACTCTGTTGGATTTTGAATATGAGTGGGTTGATTATTATTACTATTATTTTGGAGTTGAATTGTTATACTTAATTGTCAAAATTTATTGCTAATGATGATGGAATAAAAAAACAAATATTAAAAAAGAGTAATATTTTATATGCTTTAAAGTGAAATAAACTGACATAGAAGCAACATTTTATGACCCCCCCTCTTCAGTGCTAAGAAAAACAAGAAACAATGTGTCCATGTGCATGACATAAGTCGCACCACTAAAAACATTACAAGAAAAATATGAAATCTTAAGTTTATGTGATTGAATATATTTGTTTTAATATACTACAAATAAAGAAAATGCTCAAAAAGTTATATAACTAATACGTTTTAGAAAATAACTTATCACTATACTATCTTTTATTTTCAATCTCTTTATTGTTGTTAGATTTGATTAAGACATTGATATTATTGATAAAATAACTGATACATAAAGATAGATATCTCATACTTACTGTCATATAATATTAAATTATACTCATGGATTTAAAAAAAAAAAAAATGCCACGTCCAATTAATTAATTACCTTCCGAAAAATGTAATATATGTTTAGTCATTAAACATCAATTAATTTCTACAGCCATTAGTATATAATAAACATGACCTCACATTTAAAATTTCTTCTTACTGTTGATCATTTAAAAGACTTTGTTTCACGTGTTTGATTCTTTCATTAAAAATGTACTCAAAATTCTCTTGAATATATCATTAATTGTCGGTAAACTTAGCCAGATTATGGTATTTATCTTTTGGATTTTAATATCATTGAGGACCTTGATATTAATAGTATCAACTTTCCTAGATATCCACAATTATTAAACATTTTTTTCATATGTTCCAGCATCGGCTGGGAGGCGAACCCGCAACAACTGTCTGCAACCAATTGTTGGTTACAGGTGGCTGCTCTGACCTCTTAGCTAACAACGCTTGACATTTTTTTTTAAATAGGGTTTTCTGAAATAATTTTTTTAAGTTAAATATGTTTGTACATTTGCATTATCTACTTTTATACTTTATGAGAATTATAGGAAAAAAATAAGATTTTTAAAGGAAATTCACAAGAAAACAAAATATGTTATAGTAGCAAGTCCATTAAAAGTGATTCTGAAAATGTATTCTTTTACCAAGTACGTTTGAGCAATCTTTCATTTAAAAAAAGTTATCCAAATAAGAATGCAATATTTTTAACCATTTCTATTAATTGTTTGATAATTATGTCAACAATCAACAAAAAGGTCATTGAGTGAGAAATATTTCTTAATGATGTATATTACAATTACCCAGCATAATAAAATGTATGGGTGTTTTGGATTTTTTATCTGGACAATATTGTTTCCAATTGACATATAGGGAGATGCTTAAAATGTGGCAATCTAAATCATATCTGCAGATAAGCTACTATTTTCAAAAGATAAAGCAATATTTTTAAACTCCCGCAAACTTTCAACTGAAAGATGTAATATCTTCTAACAAATCTTATAACTGCCAACAAGTCACTAATATTTATTGTCCTATAAATGTATGGTCCAATATGCATTAATGTTTTTTTCCTCATCATGAACCTTCTGAAAGTCACCATCTGATTAACTGAATTTTATTGTCTTGTGCATATCAGAAGGACATTCTCCAACTGATTTTTTTTTTAAAAAAGCAAAAATGAAAGAATAATAACGTCTTTAATTATATATATATAATATATATATATATATATATATATATATATATATATATATATATATATATATATACACACAATTAAAATGCATTGCAATGAATTAATTCAAAACAGTTATTCTAAATGTCAAGAATCCATGGCAAAAAAAGTCACAAAATTGTCAAGATTCATTGTAATAACAGCTATGTAGAAATGACTCTTTTATTAGCTAATCAAAGACCATTTGAGGCACTTATGAAATAAAGTAGTATTCGCTTTAAGAGTTACAATTTTAATAATTCTTTTTTAAAAAGTTAAATATAAAAAAATGAAATAATTATTCATTATTTATGATAGTTTATAATTCATTGTTACTTTATAATCACTTTACTTTCAATACTAATAATAGTTGTTTTTGGATGTTTATATTTTGAAATTACAATATTTGTAGAACTATGCCCATTAATGTTAGTATTGTACATCTTTGAAAACAGCATCCTAGGAGGCTGTCTTCTTGTTGTAAAGAAATATTATCTGTGTGGAATGCTTCTGCAATGATTCTTGATAAATGATACTTAGGCTTAATTTAATAATAGTATTGTTAAGCATGATTTAATACAGTGATTACATCTATTTTTATTCCTTTTTTTTTTTTAGTATTTCGAAAGATATTCAGACACTTATTAATATTTATTTTTGCAATTTAAAATGTATTTAACAATAATAAGTACTAAATTTTTCATCTTTTCATTTTTATATAACATTTAGTCTTAAAAATCTAACCTATCAAGTTTTTGTCTTGGTTCTATCATAAATCACTGTGTCACAGAGACTGCATCTCTGTATTTATTGAGGTCAAAATAACTATCAAAACTTCTAAATATTTTACAGCAAAATAACCATTCTTTAAGTTACTTCAGAATAGAATTTAAACAAGAAAAATTAAATCCATAAATTTTACTTCCAAAAACATTATTATTATTATTATGGTTATTATTTTCAGTTAAAGCTAGAAAAATATGCTTACAACATCAATCTTTATATTTTCTTTTTTATCGTATATTATAACTCAGCAAATGTACAATCACTTTTTTTTCTTTTTTAATTTGTTGATATTATTTTCTTTTTTATGTATTTCAATCAAATTTTTAATATCATTGCTAAACAAATCTTTGTATAATTTGTTTGATACTCATATATAAAACAAGAGTACATATGACTTGATGCTTTAGGAATATTGATCTAAAAGAATGGAAAATATGTTGGAAGAAAAAGATATAAACAAAGAAATATTGACAAGAGCACTTTTAAAATATTAGATATTTAAACCATTAGTGTCTTTTTGTGAACACATTCATGGACTTGTGTTTTCATACTTTTCTTTCAGATATATTTTTAAATTAAAAAAATGTTTAATTTTCATCAACTATTTATATTTTTACTAAATTTTATTAACAATATCTTACAAATATCAGCTTTCCAAATAAAAATAGACAGAAATAAATAATTCATCATCATTATCATCATAAACCAATATAAATACACTGCAGGAAAAAGGTCTCTCCAAGTTCAATTCATCTTCTCTGATCTTTAGCTTCTTTTCTCCACATTACCCCTACACATTTTCTTCATCCATCCCACATGTGGTCTCTTTCTGGGTCTTTTACAATCTCTTGGAATCCAGTTTAAGATTTAAATTGTAATTAAGAATTTTATTTTTGTCTTCAGTCTGAAAACAAATGTATTTAACAAAAAAAAAAAGTTCTCCATTTACTCTAGATGTTAAACATAATGAAAATATTTTTTTGAAACATTAGAAATCAACTTTTCAATTAGAAGGAAAAACAAAACATGAGAAGTTATGTCATGTCTAACATCAATAACTTTTTAGGAAGCTATTTTTTTTTTTGTTAAAAAGCAAATATATTCAAATAAAAATTAAATGTATTTATTAAAGAAGAAAATTTAAAAATTTTACAAAAATAATGAACAAATAAAATATACTTTTTTTTTCCATTGCAATATCAACACAAGTTTAGAAATATATTTTTCCACAGTAGAGATTCTTTAGGGTTTAACAATGCTGCTGATATCTAGAAATTATTCATCATTTAAAGTATTAATAGCACAATCATTAATCATGAAAATAACTCAGAGCCTATTTGAATTAAATTTTTACTGTTTAGTCATCCAAATAAAATTTGGTTTTTAAAATGATACATTATGAATGCAATGCTATTAAAGTTTTTACATAATCATCAAACCCGGGAGTGAAATAAGAATAGAGGTACATAAATTAGGAAAGACATTTTAGTGCAGCATTTATGGGAATAAAGTATGTTGAAAATGAAAAGTTGATAGATGATCTTATAAAAAATATAAAATGACCACTAATATTTGTAATTACCAGTTAAGGTTGATGATATAATAATTTGTAAAATACTCCATTTAAGTTATTTATAATAAGTTTTAATAGCTTGTTGTGTAAGTATAAATGCTTTTCACATGTAACAGTAATCTTGATTAATTAAAACTTAAAAGCATTTCAGTGCAGCACATATTCTTCAAAAGACCAATATTATTATTGTAACATTTAATTTTAGAAAAGATTGCTTTATATCAAAAATATATTTAAAGCTTCAAATAAACAAAATTTTTTTGTTGCTCAACGTAAAAATCATTTATAAATAGAGGGATTTGAATGTATCACTTTCAGTGTAAATTCATGCTCCATTCCATCTCAAACAATCAATACACATATCCATACAATGTGTAAAAGATAAATGATCTCCTATATAAACATTTCATATAGAACCAATGCTCATCAGTTGGGCCAAATCATAATCTCCAACACATTTATATAATCAGTGCTTGGTTTATATTAAGATAGACATTTCTTAAACATTAATGGAGTATAAGTCCAGATCATCCTCTTCTATAAATAAAAATGTGTACATAATGGTCCAATAATATGAGGGGTTAGATTGACATAATGTCTGCATGAGTATGACTACAATATCAAATCTACCAAGGGCTTTGAACATGCTATCACTAATTTTTAAATGAAATGGAAGGTTGAATTATTGGAGGGATGAGAAAAATTAAGTTTAAGAAATTGCTATCTTAATACAAGCCAAACCAACTATATATATATATATATATATATATATATATATATATATATATATATATATATATATATATATATATGTGTGTGTGTGTGTGTGTGTGTGTGTGGGAGATTATGACTTGGGCCAACTTATGAGTGCTGGGTCTGCATAAAATACATACATTGAGGGTTATTTATTGTTTTCACATGAGTATGGTCATATGTATCAGGTGTTTGAGATGGTGTGGAAAATGACAATATAGACTGAAAATCCTAAGTTTAAATTCTTCTATTTACTATAATAAACATTTAGTATCAATTGAAAATTATTTATACTAATGCAAAAAGTTATTTCAATTTCCTTATATAATAATAATAGTTGTGAGATGTTTATAGCTACATCACTATTTCTAATTCTATGCAGTTATGATAAGCTGCAGATAATTTACTCTGAGTATACTTGTAGTAAACATTTTTGCTATGACTCTGGCAAAAAATTGACATTAAGATTATTCACAATGAATAGTTTAATGTTTAGGTTTAATATTTTTGTAATAACATTTTCATTAGATAAATGTAGAAAAAAATAAACATCCTTCAAGATCATATCAATGTTTTCTCCTTCTTTACAGTCCCATGCTAAAAAATGAAAGAAATAAGGTTAACTAAGCCAATGTAATGCCATATGGTAAAAATTTAGAACGAATACTTTATCTAAAAATAGTTAGATAACCATTAATTAAACAATACTGGATGATTTGCTACGTTGCAATAATTAACTTAACTTAAAATGTTATATGGATTTTTATAATGTAAAACCATTCTATGTTTTAAGAAGACAGAATAGATTTACAAATAATTATGTCACAACACCATTTTTTCTGGATAACAGTTTTTTTTTTTTTTTTTTTTGCATTATTGCAAATATTTTAGGTTGTTTTTAATGTAAAATATTTTTTCTAGCTTCTGTACAAGTAAGTATTAATTTTTTTAAGATTACAACGCGTCAAATGTGAGGAATTTTTTTTAAATAATGCAAAATTTAAGCTACAATTAATATGTTTGTAATATCGTACTTTTATTATTAAAATTATTTCTTTTTATATAGTAAGGTAAACATGCTTTCAAAGTTCCTATAATAAATGTGTATAAATAATAGAAAAGTATTTGTTATTTTTTTTTCTTTTTTAAAAAAATCGGATCAGGTATTGACATTTTTTTTTGGCTTATAAAAATATTTCTATATACCAACTTTTTCCGATGCAAAAGATGTAAAAAGTGAGTAACTAAAGTTAAGATTGGTCATATATCACATCACAATTATATTACATATATCAAAGACAAATATATACTCTTTAATATAATTTAGAATTATCGATTTTACCGTTTAGTTTGATTATTTGGATCATTTCTTGGGCTAATGTTTGCTTGGTATAAATAGTACAATGAAATCATTATTTTCAAATTAGTTATTAGATATAGAATATTTTGATTAATTGTTTGATTCTAAATTTTATTTGTCCTAAATGCATTGACAATTTTTTATATATTTTATGCCTACATATTTAAATGGACCTGCTAAGCAAGATTATAATTTTATTCATCATATTATTATGAATATCTCAAAGATTTTATTTGCCTCATTTTGCCTTCTTTTTAAATCCCCCCCCTCCCCCAAAAAAGATTGTCACCAATGGTTTCCAGATTAAATTTTACAAGAGTGTATTGCATTAAAATGATTTGAAAATTGAGAATAATAACTTTATAATATTATCAATGTTATTTGATGTTTGTGACTATATTTTTTATACTTTGAGTTTTATTTTAAATAGTTTATCAATTTGTTATTTGGTTAATGTCAAATATTCTGGAAAATTTAGTAAGTAGTTTTGTATTTACAATATTTTTTATCATAATACATTATCATATAGAATATTCAGACTTTAGGATCAAAAGATTATTTGAGTTGTCTTAAAAAAGAGATCATCTATATTTTTCCATATTTTTAATAAGACTAATAATCACCCACAGAAGCTAAAGGTAATGTCTTGTTGCTGTAGCCACTCATTTTACACCTGTATATGAAAACCGTTCAATTTCACTGATCACATTTTTAAAGATATGACATTCTTTGTCTGCCTCTTAATTCTTTTCCTAAAATATTTCCTTCCAAAATATTTGATAAAACTCTATCATGTTTTAAAGTGTGACCCAAAACGTTTAGCTTTCTCGTTTTTTACCTATTTAGTACTTTTTATTCCCAGTATGGATGTGTACTAACTTTCCACAATTAAAAATAGATTATTTCTTTTCAATTAATGAGTAGCTTGGTATATTTGACTTACATCAGACTAAAAATGTTAAATTTATGTGGAATATTACCCTTTTGTTAAACCTGCATCATTTTCTTTTAAATCCTGTGAGAAGTAATGTATTGATAGATTGATGTATTTTAGAACTTAATATACACTGATTTTGGTTCTGGCTCTGTCACGTTTGGTGTAAGAATTTTTGTGAAGTCTAGAACTAAAAAACATTGATTATTAATTTTTTATTATCTTTTGTGTGCTATAATATATATAATTCTAATATGTGCGCAAAACACACGCAATTTACATTTTTGATGCAACAACGAACAATATTAAACACACTACCAACTCCGAAAAAAAATCATTGAATGTAAATCAAAAATTGTATATATTTGTATTACATTCTCGGAAATATAAACTTAAAAGTGTTTAAAGTATATAGAAAACACTTTTTTTTTCTACCAATAATCGTGTTTACACAAATTAATAAAGAGGGACATGTTGCCAAAGTATGACTTAAACATATGCATTTTTATTGTCCGGACAGCGTTTTGATATGCAATGTAAGATATATTTACATTCACTATAATAATTATTTTCTGATGTACTTTGATCCGACGCTAGATAGGGACTAATTTTTCTTTTCATTAGCGACAGATTTTCTAAATTAAATATTTTTTGTTTCTTATTTTGGTAAAAAAAAACTATTTACAGATTTTAAATAATATTTAGTAGACCAGTGGCTAGCTAAGAGCTATAATAAAATATGTTCTTTTTAAATTATGATATACTTATGTATACTAAACGCATTTAATTCATTGTTTGTTTTGCTATTTAAAAATATATATATATATTTATTGTCTTATTGCTATATTTTTTTATTCTTTTTTTTTTTTCTAAATTCTTATGACAATAGTAAAATTCTCAAGAAAATTTGTAAAAGATATCTGATAACTTTCTATTCTAGTTTCTTTCTTCTCTGTTTTTTTTTTTTAATCTGATTTATGCTATATATATATAATGTCTGATATGTCAAAGATTTGGCAATCAAATGCACAAAGTTATGGATTTTTATCTTTACGTTTACTTTCTTGTAAGATCAAATATTTATCTGTCAATTCCAGCTTTCTTTCATATTGTTAAACCTTTTATTTGAGATAAGACCTAAATTGAATTTGTCTTGGAACTTCTTGATAAAATGTGCTTAAGGTTATTTGTAAGGATTAGCAAAAGACTAATTCTCTTTTGTGGAAAACAATCTTTTAACACTTTTCGTGGTCATATACTTATTTAAAGTGCAAAGTTTTATATATATATATATATACAAGCATTGGATACTAACTACCCTTAAGGGGTGTTTTTTTCTTTCAAATATTTGTATATATTGCAGATCGATTATTTTTTCAAGCGCTTTTAGTTTTGAAGCCCTTTCGTCTTCACACTACTAAACAAACATAGTTATATTATCCATCCATCTTATGCCTGGCTTTTTCTAAGACTTTTTATTTTTTTAGGAAGCCATTTAAGAATTTAATAATCTCATCTCCTATCATTTTTTAACAAAATTTCCAATCCACCTACATTTTAATTTATTAGTTTCTTTAATTAGATGAATAATATCTATATGTTATCTCATAGACGTATTACTCTTTCTATGCCTTCCTGTTACTTTCAATGGTGTGATCTAAAATCTTTGCATTAGTATTTTATTAATCTTGCTAGTATAAGAGTAATATATAAATATTCCTTTAATCCATTTAGTAAAAACGTTCCTATTCAAACATATTAAACACATTACTTTTCAGTACTAAATTATTTCAAACAAAAACTCTCATTCAGTTTTATTTTATGATTAATTGTATTTATTTTAATTAGTTGTATTAATAATATGTCTAAAATATTGTAATTCGTAATTTCGGCTAATTCATTATTATCATTTAAAAAAAAAAAAAAAAACATTTAATATTACTTAAGACTTTTTAAAGCATTATCTTTAATTCTATTTTTGTGCTTAAATCAGATATTTTTTGTAATATTTCTTAAAACTCTGCAGGATATTTTTAAAATCAACATACTGTATTCAAAATATACATAAGTAAATCATTTTTTTTATTCGCTTTGCTTCTGATAATAAGTCACAAAATACTTCTATATAATGTTATAAAGTTTTTAAGATATGGAATAATCATGCAACCGTATTAATGTTAATATTTTAAATATCACCATATAATAAAAGAGTATCCAAACATATCCGAATAATTCTTGGAAATTGAGTGCATTGTTGTACAGACTTTTGCCATTAAATGCCTTTTGTGGAGAACCTTCTATGTTAGACTGCTCTGAGTCAACATTATATGAAGCTATGGTCCCATGTAGCAAATGTTTTTGTTTAGTGCATCTCATTGATTTGCCAATGTTTGTAGTGGCTGGGTAACTGTAACAATAAAAAAACTGTTTTTTTTTTTATTTAAAAAAAATGTCAGTCAAGACAGTTATAATGCTTGAAACAGCTTACAAGCAAGTAGTTGTGGGGAAAATACAAGTTTAGAAATGGTTTAATGAATTTATCAAATTCACCAACTGCCAAAAAAGTTTGGCAAATGAAGTATAATGTCAAGAGATGCTGCTATTTTTATTCTTTATGCAAACAACATTGTTCACTCAGAAGTTGTCTTATGATCAGGCATTTTATCTACAAGTTCTGAAATGCTTCTGTGATGTGGTAAACTAAAAATAATTTGTGGTTATATTGGGAAGTACCAGTTTCAGCACAGTGGCATTCAAAGAGATGAGTGTGAAACAATTTTTAATTAAAAAATTACATGTCCCAGCTTATCCATCAGCCATATTCAAATGATCTGACTCAGTGCAGTTTATTTTATTCCTCTAAATCAAAAAATGCCTCATAAATGCCTTGTGGACTTGGATGTGGTTAAGAAAAAAAGGCATCATTTTGTAAGAGTTTCAGGACTACTTCAAAGGTGGAAAAAACTTTTACATCAGAACATTTCATCAAATGAATAGTACTTTAAAGGAGATTAAATTTACAACATCTAAAAATCAATGCACAATTTTTTATTACAAATTTGAAGTTATCTTTTGTATTATGTGTAAAGTATAATGCATAGGAGAGGAGATTGGAAAATAAACATAAATTTTGTAATAAAAAGTGTGTATTTATTATTAGAATACAAATTAAATTTCTTCAAAAGTACAGTTCATTTAATGCAATGCACTTATATAAACATGTTTTCACTTTTTGAAGTAATTGAAAACTCTTGCAAACACCTGCATCATTTTTTTCACCACTTCTATTTGCCAAAAAATGAGATATTTTTTTCATTCAGAAAAAAAAAAGTCACATGAAGTAAGATAGAATGAATATAACTGATGGACAAGATGGGTCATGCTGAATTTAATAATTATTTTACATACAAGGCTTTTTATACTGAAACATTACTTGCACTCCCTATTAAGCTAAAAATAGGATATGTTTTTTCTACATCACAAAATCTTATCACAACTTGTAGTTTTAAATGCCTTTACATTATGAACAAATTCTGAGTGAATAACGCCAGTTGAACCAAAAAACAATCCACATTATCTTGACATTCGACTTTATTCACCATGCCTTTTTGTGGATGTGGTGAAATTGCAATTTCCATTATATCAAGCATAAACTTGTATTTCACCACAACATCTGGATAATAAGCTCCTTTAAGTATTACAGATGTTTTACTTGCCACTTGTCCTAACAGAAAATAGAATTTGACATTGTTTCAACTTTTCAGCGATTACAAAAATCAACAAATGATAAAATTAACAAAAATATTTATTATACTTCAATATGAGTTCACTCAATAACAGCAGTCAGCAGATTAATGTGATGTGATGCACTGTGACTTCTTATTCAGAGTCAGGAATCTCTCAGCCACTATTGATAGAGTAACCTGTTAGCCACTTTAACTTATCTTTTCATTCCCTGCCCTGTGATTTTCCCATATTCTTCTCTGACCTGCTCCTTCCTCTTTCTACACATAATCTTTGTCAACTCCATGACATTTACATCTAAATCCACATTATACTTTCTCAAATAGAACATAAAAAAAAAACATCACTTTGTTTATATTTATTTTTCCACAACTACAATATTTGTACCTTTTCTGCTTGCAGGCATTTAAATTCAATTAACAAAGGCCTAATATTTTTGCCTTGTTTATATAACTGTCAGATTAAATCACCCATATTTTTCCATTTATGCATATATTCCTTTGTTGCTAATGCTGTTTAAGCCTTAAACAGAAAATTATTTTCTTTGCTATTATCATAAATTAACTTACACCCAATATTCTGTTTCATCATCATCATCAACCATTATCAATCCACTACAGGATGAAGGTCTCTCCAAGTTTAATCCACCTTCTCTGATCTTTAGCTTCTCTTCTCCACAACATCCCTGCAGATTTTCTTATTTCATCCATCCATCTCACATGTGGTCTCTTTCTGGGTCTTTTACAATCTCTTGGAATCCAGTTTAAAATTTCAATTGTCCATCTATTATCATCTCTTCTAGCAATATGTCCAGCCCAACTCCATTTCAATCTTTTAATTTTTTCAATAAGGTCAGTAACACCTGTTTGTTGTCTTACCCATACATTGCGTTTTCGATCTCTTCTTGTTACTCCCAACATACATCTCTCCATACTCCTTTGAGTGGTCTGAAGTCTCTGTATTGCTCTTCTATTAAGTGTCCAAGTCTCAGATCCATAAGTAAGAACTGGTAAAACACATTTGTTAAAAACCATCCTTTTCAAACACATAGGCATATTTCCTTTTAGTATCAAGTTATTTCTACCAAAAGCACTCCAACCAAGTTTAATTCTATGATTAATTTCCTCCATTATGTTTCCATCTGTATTAATAATCTGACCAAGGTATTTGTAACTGTTAACTTCTTCTAATTCTTCATAATCAATCTTTATTTTCATATTTTGAGCAAATCGATTAAACATTACTTTAGTCTTTTTAACATTTATCTTTAGTCCTACTTTTCTACTTTCATCTGCTAACTCCTGCAACATTTCCTGCAGCTCTGAAGCATTATTTGCAAAAACAACTACATCATCTGCAAAATCTAAATGACTTAAATACTCTCCATTTACTTTCACTCCTTTAGTTTCCCATTTTAATCCACAAAATACTTCTTGCAGCACTGCTGTAAAGAGTTTTGGAGATATGGAGTCACCTTGTCTTACACCTTTCTCAATGTTGATTTTTCCAGTATCATTATGTAATCTAATTGTTGCTGTTGCATTTTTATAAATATTCTTTAAAATATGACAATATCCTGGATCTATACCTTGATGATCCAATGCTTTAATCACTGAAGAAATGTGTATAGAATCGAATGCCTTTTCATAATCTACAAATCCAAAACATAATGACAACTCATATTCGTTTGTCCTTTCTATGACTTCTCTCAATACCTGGATATGATCTATTGTACTAAAACCACTTTTAAATCCAGCTTGTTCTCTTGGTTGGTGGAAATCCAAAGTTCTCTGTAGACGAGTTGTAATTATCTTGGTAAAAATTTTATATAAAACTGATAAAAGGCTGATAGGTCTGTAATTTCTAATATCTTCTTTATCACCTTTTTTAAATATTAATATTATTACTGCATTCTTCCAATCTTCTGGTACATCTTTATCATTTAGACATTTGGTATACAACTTTGCTAAAATTGTTTCTATTTCTTCACCTGCTTCTTTTAATATATCAATTATAATTCCATCATTTCCTGGAGCCTTTCCTTTCTTCATACCCTTAATTGCATGTCTCACTTCTTCATTTAAAATTCTGGGCAATTCGGAAGATGTAATAGATATAGGAGGTACTTGTTCTTTATTACTATATAATTCTTGATAAAAATCTTCTACCAATTTCATGATGTCATCTCTCTTTTTAGTAATAATTCCATCTTTTTTTCTTATTGCAGATATAAATTTCCTACCAATACCAAAATGTTGTTTAACATTTTTGAGACTTTTATTTTCTTCTACAGCTTTCCTTGCTATTTCACAGTTATACTTTCTTATATCATTTTCAACTCTTTTCCGTACCATTTTACAAAATTCGAGATATTCAATTCTTTTTAATACATCATTTTTGTATATCTTCATATTCCTTCTTTTCTTCATAAATTCTCTAGTCTCAGTAGAAATTTTATTAGTCAATTGCTGCTTTTTTTCTACCAGCTATGTTTGTTGCAGTTTTTAAAAGTGTATCAGTTATTTTCATATTAATTTCATTCAAATCTGTATCATGTTCAAAATCTCCTAACACTTGAAACCTATTTATAAGTTCTAATTTAAATTCATTAGAATGTTTCTGAAGATTAGGAATATCAACTGTAAATATTGTTTTTCTTAATAATTTTTGTCTTTCTAGTTTTACATTAACACGTAACTTACACCTTACTAATCGATGATCACTTCCTGTGTTAAATTTATTAAGAACATTACAATCTTGAAATATGTATTTTCTGTTAGTCAAAATATAATCCAATTCTGCTGTACCTTCATTTGGATGCTTCCATGTCCATTTCCTTTTAACATTTTTCTCAAAAAATGAATTCATAATATAAAGTTTTTCTTTTTCTGCAAACTCCACAAGTCTATGTCCTCTCTCATTTCTATTACCATAACCAAAATTACCTACAGCAATTTCATCTTTCATTTGTCTACCAATTCTAGCATTAAAGTCTCCCATAACAATTTTAAAATGTTGTTTACTCTGATCAAAAGCCTTTTGTACATCCATATAAAAATCTTCTACTACTTCATCACTATGAGAACTTGTTGGGGCATAAACCTGAATTATCTGCATTTGGTATCTGCTATTAAGTTGTATAACTAATCTTGCCACTCTGTCCGATATACCATCAATCTCCACAATATTGTTCTTCCACTTTTTATTTATAATGAATCCTACTCCACTTGTATTTCCAATATGTGTGCCTTTATAATAGAGTATATGTCCACTTTTTAAATCAATTGTTTCTTCTCCTTTTCTTCTAACTTCACAAAGTCCAATAATGTCCCATTTAATATAAGACAGTTCTTCTTCTAATTCTTGCAATCTTCCTTCACTTGAAAGTGATCTGCAGTTGTAAGTACCTAAATAAAAAGTCGTCATCAAATGGCAGCCTGGGTCCGCAATCAGGGGATTCTTAGCACCCTCTGCCTTCGGCCACCAACCGCTGCCTTGGTTGGTGACTTTACAGCCTCCTGGGAATAAGGGCCATGCTTTATTTTTGTCTGTCATAATTGTATATATGTATTGGAAAAATATTTATCATTTACACAAACATTCATTCTGCCTTATCAGGCACTGAGAAGAAAGACCATGGTGTTTCTTGATCTTAAACTCAGAGGTAAAAAGCCAATAAACTCACCACGCTGGCTAATGCGTGTTGGTGAGCAGCCCATCCATGTTCGTATACTATATGAATAATCACATAGTAATAACAGCTGTAATAACAAGAACTTATGGAGTGGACATTAGGAATTTCCTCTGCTCGGTTCTTTTAAGGCCTCTAAGAGGAATCAAAGGGTCTCCTTTCAGTTAATAGCAAACTCCTTCTCTATCTATCTATCTATCTATCTATCTATCTATCTATCTATCTATCTATCTATCTATCTATCTATCTATCTATCTATCTATCTATCTATCTATCTATCTATCTATCTGTCTATCTGTCTGTCTGTCTGTCTATCTGTCTGTCTGTCTGTCTGTCTATCTATCTATCTATCTATCTATCTATCTATCTATCTATCTATCTATCTATCTATCTATCTATCTATCTACCTATCTATCTATCTATCTACCTACCTATCTATCTACCTACCTACCTACCTATCTATCTATCTACCTATCTACCTATCTATCTATCTATCTATCTATCTATCTATCTATCTATCTATCTATCTATCTATCTATCTATCTATCTATCTATCTATCTATCTATCTATCTATCTATCTATCTATCTATCTATCTATCTATCTATCTATCTATCTATCTATCTATCTATCTATCTATCTATCTATCTATCTATCTATATAAACTCTTTTTACTCTCTATATTAGTTCTCCATCTGTCCAACTCCCTATTCTTTATTAATTCATCTAATCTTCTATCTTATTCCTTGCCATTGTAACTCTCAACACTTCTCCTAACACAATTATCCCATATTTTGTATAAGTAAACTGACATAAATTCTTTATCCAATTCTTGATGCAAGGGGATTCTTTTACGAGGCATCTAGTGACTGTAGCATGTACTATAACTACATTCTTTCAGAGAATGATTACAATTATTTTGGGTACTACCTCATATTGGAATATCTGTTGGTTTTTTCTAATTTAAGAATTTTATGTGATTTTCCGAGTACAATTATTTTTAAATCAAACTTATTTATATTATCAAACATTTTATTTATCATAAAAATTATGTTTATTGGTATCAAAGCTTATAATGTGATTTTCAACATAGTTCTATGGAATGGATTTTTTTATTTTTTAACATGTGTTATATATTGATGGCAGAACAATATAACAAAACAACATTTCATAGTTGCCCAAATTTGGGCCATCATAAAAGTGCTATTGAGCTAAATTTATAACCATAATGTTAGTAAGTTTCAGTGACATATAATCAATGGTGGAGCAATTTTTTTAAAAAAATTGCTTTCAATAAAATTTATGATCTCAAAAAGCTTTTACAATTAATTCAAACAGAAAAAAAGAGGATAAAATCTGTATTTTTTTTATTGTTTAACTAGGTTTTTTAAAAAAATTATCACTTCCTAAACAAGATTTTTAACAGGCACAGATTGCTTCAATTTCAGTTTTAAAATTGAATGTGTTAATCACAAAAATCTATTTTAAAATATTCAAATATTAAGAAAATAATTTATTAAAATATATTTGATAAAAAAATGTTTTTTATTGAATTTGATGATAATTGCATTAAAATCCATATATATATATATTCAATACAGTTATGACTGTTATATTTAACTTGAAATAAATAGATGAGATATCCATAAATTAATTAATTGAATCACTATTTTTAAAACTACTAAATAAATCAATTATTTTATGGAAGACCTGTGCTTTTACTTCAAGTTAAATATAACAATTATAATTGTGACTGAAGGAAAACAAATACTTTTGATTTTTAAAGCATGTCTCATCAAATTAAATAAAAACATTTTTTATAAAATATATTATTTTTATTATTCTAATGAAATTATTTTTTTTCTTAATTTATTGTAATTATTATAAACTTGTTATAATAGAGTATTAAAAATAAAATACTTTATATTTACAACTTTTATATTGCACTAAGCATGCTTTTAACAGACCACTGCCAGAATCATATTTCTGTTTTGCTTAGAAAATGAAAATTATGCCTATATGTAGACATAATTTATTATGTAAATAAGACATTTAAATAGTCAAAATAAGAGTCATAGATCACATGACCCAATTCTCTTAAGCATATAAGATGTAATCAATGAGGATTGCCAATTCCTCAACAAGCTTTGTGATAAATGCTTAGCCAGAGCCAGCATTTAAAATATCTCTGTCAGGACCCCCCCCCCCAAACCTCTGACCATGGTTTCATGCTTTTACACTGGAATGTGTAAACCTTTTTCATTGATTGTATTTGAATCCTTTGCAATCACTCATGCCTCTTGGTGTTTTCATTTTCTATTGTTTTTTTCTGGCACAAACTGTTTTCACATTAGTAGAACTGAAATTATGACTCATAATAAGCTTGTGATTAAGGAGATCAAATTAAATTCATTATTTTGTTTTGCTCTGTTGGATAAGTGTATGTTCTGGGTGATACTATATATATATATATTTCCTGCAATTCATCATAATGCACAGAATTACAAAATTAGGCACATTATATAATTTTGTAAATTACTTTAGGAATGTCTTCTGATGGTATTTTGTTTTTTGAATTATTTAACAAGTTGTTTAGTAATGAAGATGATCTAAAGCCAACACTATAAGTGGAAGCATATATATTTCTTAGTTTTTTTGATATTTTAGAAACATATGGAAGGTTTATCCATGCGTTAGTCACATTATGTGTAGTTTTATTTTTTTTTACTTAAATTAGTGTAGAAATATGCCAATTGTTCTTATTAGCATATTTTGATGACATCCCAGATTTGTGAGATCATTGATATAAGCATCAGTATTGTTCTTCCTGTGAGACTTATACTTGCATAAATTCATTTTTCTGTACACACAACATTTCAAACTTTGAGATGAATAGCTCCTCTTATTTGAATAGATATTAGGGTTCAATTTAAAATCAAGCTTTCATTGTTTTTTTGGATGTATAGGTCCAAAAAATTGATACCATAATTTTTATCTTCTATTTCTACAATCCATTGTAGAGGAAATATATTTTCAAGCTCTAGGTGTATATTATTAATGTTGTTTCAGATGTGCATATAAAAACATCAATATATTTCATATAAATCTTGTTACACAAAGGATCAAATTATTTAGAATGACTGTAAATTATTCCATTTAGTGGAAGCCCCATAGGCCTTCCACATTCCATCTTATAATATTTTGAGTTGGCTGATGCTACTATACCCTTATCAAACTATTGTAATAGATATATGATAAAGACTTTTTTAGTCTTAATCCCATTAGTCTATAACTATACTAAACATCACAGGGCTATTTTTGCTAAAATTTCTGTTTCATACAGTTATTTGTAAACTGTTTCAAAGATCAGTGTAATAGACATATATCTGGTAGCATCAGTTTTTTTTAATAGATTTTTCCTAAATTGTTACTACTTTCCACCAAGAATAATAACATTTCACTTCCATTATCATGTTGAAACTATTTGCAATAAAACTTCATGCTTAACAAGTTATGGTTAATAACTGCCTTCCAAGCAGCTGGCCCGGGCCTGGATTTGCTTCCAGGTTATATATATATATATATATATATATATATATATAAACGTTTTAATTACGTCT
Organism: Epiperipatus broadwayi; assembly: GCA_028023455.1. NCBI lineage: Eukaryota > Metazoa > Onychophora > Udeonychophora > Euonychophora > Peripatidae > Epiperipatus > Epiperipatus broadwayi. Next base: position 105,880 of record JAQFVV010001122.1, read on the forward strand.
TCATAAATTATATAAAAAACATATATAAATCACATTTTTATTCCCCAATAACTTGATAACAAAAAGTATATTATGCTATTGGCCTAAAAGTTTGTGGTGATATTTTAATTGTGGCTATTTATTTATATTATGCTACTGTTTCAGTCTCTAATATTATATTGATTATCTAAGAAAATACAATTGCTGATCAAATTCTTCTCTTAAATAGTTATATTATTATGAAACCGGTATTTATCTTATAATATGAGTATTATGTTTGTTTCTTTTTTTGATAAATCAGAATTCGTTTTAGTAAGTCTTAGAACAGATTAATTCCTTTGCTCAACAAATCTAAATAAAAGTATTGCCTTTCATAGTTACTTCATAAAATATTAATATTTAGATCAAATAAATAAACTGTAAAGGAGCATATATTCAGTAAAATGGTATAGCAAAACCAACTTTCTGGCATTTAATGAATAAATATTTCTTTCCAATTACAAATATAATTGCGATTTGTTTATTTGTTTTTTATATATTTTATGAAATAAATAAAAATAAAAAAGTACTAATTAAAGTTTTTACAAAATCGTTAATTTTAAGTTAAATAATATTAAATATAGATTGATATCTTATTTATTCCATTATTATTATTTTATGTTAACATTAAAATAATATTAAGAATAAAATAAAGAGTGAAATCTTTTCTGTGATGTTAAATATTTATATTGGTATTAATATATTCATTAATAAAAATTGAGTTTTAGATTACTTAAAACTGAATGAAAAGAAAATTAAGAATCTTCAGAGAAATACAGTAACTATTAATATTTTAATTATTATATGTGTATTTAAAGTTTAATCACTAATATTTAAGATAAGTAAGAGATAATGAGAATGTTCGTTAAAGTTGAAATAATACGACATAATTATTAATATGTTATACTATTTTAACAGGAATGAGAAAAACAAGACTTATCTGAGAAAGCATACATATAGATTAGCAATTTTAGAAAAATAACACATTCATGTTTTTTTTAAATGTTATTATCTAGCATTATAACATGAATTCTATTATATATATATATAAAATACATATTTTGCGGGTTCATCCGTGTTAAAAACTTTAATATCAATATACTGACGTTTCGACTTGGTCACACAAGCCATCCACAGAGATCTGTGGATGGCTTGTGTGACCAAGTCGAAACGTCAGATATTGATATTAAAAGTTTTTAACACGGATGAACCCGCAAAATATGTATTTTATATATTTAACCCGTGCAAATCTTCGTTTTAACATATATATATAATTATTCAAAAAATACAATAATTATATATATATATATATATTATAATTATATATATTTTATTATAATTGGAATACAGACATTGATTAATATATATATATATATATATATATATATATATATATATATATATATATATATATATATATATATTGTGACCATTAGTTTTGCGTGAGAAATAAATACAGATACGATTTAGTATCTAAAAAAATTGTTTTATTATAATTCTAAAAGGTTAGCTACTATCATCTCTATTAACTTAATTAAGTAATTTAATTGTTCTATTTTATATATTTAAAGGTATATGATTGCATTTTCATTTATTTAAGAATATGTAAACACCATGGTTGATATTTCTGATTTTTAAAAGTTAAGCCTAACTTTTATAAATTTTATCTCTCTTTAACTTCCTACTAAAAAGGAAAATAAATAAATAAGAGGAGTTATTTTTTTTATTACTATTCAAAGTTATATAACTTGAATTTCAAATGCTTTAATTACACTGATGAAGCAGATATTGGATATTAAAAAAATTAAGTTAAGCCACAAATTTTATCATAATATATGTTTGTATTACTAAATGGAATTAAGCTGGAAAAAATATGGTCATTGATATTCAGAGTAATAAAAAAAAGAATAAAAGTTAATATTTCTAGCAATTATTTTCATATTATTTTACAAATTCTAAATTATCATGCATACAACTTAAAATTATATTTTTGTTAGTAGACTAGTTGGATTCATCATAAAATTTCTAAAAAAATTAGTAATCCATCACTTGAAAACTTCATAGAATAAAGACATTAGTACATTTCATTTTTCTCTGTAGCCCTTCAAAATGTATTTTCATACAGGAGTTTGCAATGAAAATTCATCCCTAATAACAAAACAAGTAGTTAATATTCATCAATAATTAGCATAATTTGAATATTATAATAAAGAACTTCAATACAGTTTGTAATTTATTAAAAACTACTACTAAAATAGTCACTGTATACAAAGTAAAATAATAAAATAAAATAAAAAGTGAACGAAATACTAAATTCATTATAGAGTTAAGCTTGAGGTTCATAAGTTAGTAGTTTATATATATAAACTGTCAAAATCTTTACTTTTAGCATTTGTGTATATTTATTATTATTAAAATGCAGAGAAGAGATTATAAAAAAATCTAAATCAGGTCATAATATTTGAAAAACATGTATATCTGTATCTGATTCATCTAATTCAAATACTTCAGTATCATAAAAAAAAATCATAGAAAAAATGCAGATAATCATGATCTTATTTTTAGATATTTGTTTCAATAATAGTTTTTTCATAAATTTTTATCA